>QOCX01002644.1:0-11702 GCA_005959815.1 Sarcophaga bullata
TCTCTCAGCACAATTGTGCTATGAAATGGTAATCCCTGGTCTATACCTTAGTAATATTTATGTCTATGAAAATATATTTTTTTTCTTTTAATATTTATTAAATATTCTCAGTGATAAGTAATTACCCTTAAACATGTGTATACATTTCCTTCAAGAGATCATCACATTTCTCAGCGATGAGTGTGACACATGAAAATGCGTTTCGCTCTATAACTTGTCACAAGCAACATGTCTGAATCTACGTTTTTAACACATGCATGTAATGCAAGAACGCATTAAACGCATTGTATGGACTTTCATCTTTACGTTCCATTACTGACTAGCAGTTCTATTCTTAGTTTGTGTTTTTCATGTGTGGTGACTTTATGATGCTTGTATGATTTCATTGTTATTGGAATTTTAATCTCTATTTTGTTCCATTCATGTAAATTCCTTTGTATTCGTTTTCATAGTTTCTTTTTGACCGCATAACAGTATATTGTTTACATATGTATATACAAATACAAATTATTTTATTACTATTTCGAGATGACAAAGACTATACATACAGTGAACAGCAAAAGTCTGGATTCCCCAAATGCAATGTATAAGAAATTTTATGAATTTTATAAAATAATTTGTAAAAATAACTGATATTTTTCATATTTATTTTATTTATTTGTTTCTCTTTTATTAGAAAACAATAAATGTTTTAGGTTTTTTACAAATCATTAGAGAAATTAGTGAAACTTTCTGGTAAATCAAATATTTTTACACCACAAAAGTGTAATGTAGGTATCCCCAAAAAGAACTCAGAGTAAATTTAAAATTCAATGCCCCAATGTATTACTATATTTACTAGGATTTCCCTTAAGTTCAAGAACTTAATTTAACTCGTTCGGCATTGAATGAATGAGGATTATCTTTAGGATTTTCTATTGCCGCCATGCACTCATAAGCAAGTCTTTCAGTTGGCTTTTGTTTCATGTTTAGCGACTAGCGACTACGAAAATGTTTTTCCAAATGATCTTCCAAATACTCGCTTGAAATCATAGGGAAACTTTGTGCAAGAATATTAGTATATTTGGTAGTCACATCTACACATTAGCAGCAATGTGATTGGTTTCATTGACATGTTGAAAGTAAAGTTTTTCCACCCAAACATTTCGTTTCGAAACAATTTTAGTTTTTTGAGAGTTTGTTCTGAAACGATTTACCCACTTCGCACAATTGTTCTGGAAAAATAAGGCTACCATATTAAATATGTTTGTAAATGACGTATTAGTTTTACTATTTTTATCAATTTTCTACTAAATTTGCTTATAAAATTGAAGTATCTGGCAGCAGTGTTCAATTGTTAAACCAATTCAAGCGGAAATTGTTCCGAACAAGATTTACTTACTTTTACTTTTTCAAAAAGAGAAATGCCAAAGTCCATATAAAAAAATTGTTGCGGAACAAAAACCATGGGGAATCCAGCTTAATAGGCATTAAGCATTCCCAATTCTTCCAAACTTGTGATGAATTTGTTCTTTAGAATTTTTAATACCTCCGTTATTTATTATTTCCTTAAAAAATTACAAACAACCACATCTGGTGCCGACACATCTTATCTCCAAAATTTTATACTCTCAAGGTCAACTTCACGCAAGTTCTTGAACTCTTTATACTTCGTCAGTACGAATTTACTTTAGTATGGAGAAAAAGGAAATGAAGAGCTTGATCTCAAGAAATGGTTCTTCTTGATGGTACTTATACTTCTTTTTGAGGGTAACTTAATTTTACAAATAAAAATTAAAATTCATGAAATTGTCAAAAAAAAAAAGAAAAAAATATTAGGGTACCCAGAATTCTGCAGTCCAATGTATGTAACAAACCCGAATTGAAGCTACTACTCTTGCATTAATAGACTAGCATGCCGTCTACATGATTATACTAGGACACCCCGTCGTTTTCTATTTATTTCTTCAAATTTAATTTGCAATACTTGTAATTGAGAGAAAAAATTCCAATCTGTACGTTAAAGTAAAAAATAATTTTTTTCAAATCCAAATCAAATTTTTTGTTTTTTTTTTTCATTAACTATGTACGTGTACAAATGGTAAATTATTGAAGAGCACAAAAATGTCGTACAGCATTCATGTGATTTCGAAACTGACCGATATCTGGCGGTTGGACCTACGAACAACGAGAGGGCTTGGAAATGGAGCGTGTTAAGGCCGCGGAATGTATTCACATCATTTAAGACGGGACCACGACATGATCACCACAACAATGAAAGCTAATGGCGGCCATTTATATGCTCATGGAAAGTTTAACGCCTTCAGGTCCCCCGTAATTCTTACCTCACGAATAATGATCGGAGTCTGAGTCTAAAAAACAGCGTGCTTTTCAGTTCTACTACTTTATGTATGGTGCAGAGTGTTGGGTGATCTGTTTGTGATTGTTAAGCCGGTTTCCCTTAATCTGGATGAAATAATTCAAAAACGGAAAAGAGATGCATTGTTAATTGAAAAAGTTATTGTTTTATTTAAGATTTATTAAATTTGAGAAAAATGGCAACCAAAACAACATCTGGAATGAGGCTCATTTCAACATCGAGGAATTGGAGGAAGATTTTCAAATACTTTTCGTAGCCAAGGCTGGTCAAGGCCAGCTAAGTGATATTGCTGTCGACGATATCAGACTGTTGACGGGAGATAGTTGTAAAGTCTTCGATAAAAAAGATGATGAGGACAGTTCAAATGAAGAATATGATTCAACGACTTGTAAGTATAGATCTACGAATTAAAAAGTATTTGTGAATACATTTTAAAATGGGGCTTTTATTACAGATGAATCGATATATGAAATGCAATCTTGTGATGGACGTTGTTTCGATGGTCAAGGAGTTGGATTAATGAAATATTCTGGACACCTTAAGGGTTTATGCAGTTGTGACATCGATTGTGAAGATAATGACACATGTTGTCCCGACTATCGAACAGTGTGTTTAAAAGGTAAAATTTAGAAAAGTATAGTGGTATCATTTTCAAAAAATGCTAATTGTTTGCGTCAATTATATTAAAAAAAAAAAATAAAAATTGAAAGTTTGTTTTCTTTAATAATAACTTCTTTGTTTTTAATATTTTTAAAAATTTCATTGCAGAACTTTTTGCTGAATATACGACAATTACTTATACTGGAGAAGAAATCACTAAACAAAATGAAGAACTTATAAAATCTACTACTGCTTCCACCACAACATCAACTCCAACAACTACAACTACGATCAGTACTACACCTACTACAGTGAAAACTATACCCACCACTCCATCGACAACTACAACGACTACAATGAGATCTACAACCAAAGTTAATATTACGCCATCTACTTTAAAAACTACTTCGACAACTAAGATTACTCCAACAACAATTGCTAAGAAATCTGTTAATACAACACCAACTATCGTAAGAACAACACCAATCACAACAACAATAAAACCAAAATCTACACCAACAACAACCATTTCTACAAGTACCAAAATAACTACCGCAAGTACTACAACGACCCATAAAACCACCACGGCTTACACACTACTACAACATCATCCAAACCAACAACGGCCACCCAAACCAATAGTTGATAATAAAATATCTCAAGGTAATGCCACATTATAATACATTTACAGGTAATGCAAATTAGGCTATAAAAATATAAAAGAAAAATAAAGAATTACCACACCTACAACCGCAATTACTAATACCACCTCATTTATTTCGAGAAAAATTTCAATAATTTTCATTTTAAAATATTCTTAGTTACGACACCGATTCCTAACCAAAAACCATCGAATATATAATCAATGACAAACCCAATGCCGAAATACCACATAGAGGTGCCAATATCTTACTTTGTGTATTCATTGTAATTGCATTGTGCATTCTAGCGGTAGTTGTCTGCCGGCGTTTTGGCTCAAAAGTTGCCGACTGGTATAAGATTCAATTTAAGCCCAATGCAACAGGAGATGAAGATTCAACTTCAATAATAGCAAGCTACAAGAGACCAACGTCAAATGGCAGCACTATCCGTCAAAAGACGAAAAAATGCATCAACAAAAAAACGAAAAGGGCATCAACTGGGAACAACAGCATGTCAACTCCATTGGTTGAAGATGTTGATGACGACGATGACGATAATTGGCATAATGATCATGACGATATGGCCATAAATGGAAATATTACTTTAAAAAATCATATTTACACAGAACTTTAAAAACAATAATCCTCTGTACATACTCCACAACACATGTTTATTAATTTATTAAAGTTTTTTTAATAAAAAAAGAAAAAAATTATTTTTTTAAAAGGAAATGCCTGGTTAAGGTTAATAACGACCAGCGTGTATTAGAGGTACTCAATAATAAAAACGAAAAATTAATTTAAATAACCCAGTATTAGAAGTCGCCGTAGTCTAGTGAGTAGTGTGTTGGCTTATTAGACGAAAAGCCAGGGTTCGAATCCCCCCCCCGGTCAGACATCAAAAACGAAATATGAAAAGAAAATATTTCTTCGGCGTCTACCTCTCAGCAGATTTCTGGCAATAACTCAGAGAGTAAATAAAATTGCCATGAAAAGTTTCTCAAAAATCTGTCGTTCGGAGTCGACTTTAAACTGTAGGTCCCGTCACACATAACACACAATAAGTGGTGTGAAAAGCTAGGCCGTAATCCTGACTGAAGGATTGTAATGGCCAATTATGTAACTATGTATGTATGTAGTATTAGTGAATTATTGAATTGAAAATCTCTTTCGAATTGTATTTTAAGAGACCGAAAATCAAAAATTCATCTTGAAATGTTCCCGTTAAATATTTCATTTCAAACGTGTTTGTAAGAATTTATTGTGTTGCAACTCAAATTGGTATGAAGTTTTTGTATGTAGAACTTCACTGTTTCATAACCGTATTTGAATTTAATCTCCAGCAATTTGTCTGATTAATTATATAAAGTTGAGTTTCATTATGTAAATTAAACTTAAACTTTTGTCTCTTCATCTCAAATTTAAATTCAGACCGACAGACCAACATTTCGGTTATGCTTCGATTCATGCGATTCATGTTTTAGTTGTTGCTACACTTTCCTTTCTTTTCTTTTTTGTTTTTTTCTAAAAACTTTTTTTTCCCGATAGACATCGTTTATTAATTGTGCCTTGTAGATAAGAGAGACAAGAAAGAAAAAAACAAATTTACCAAAAAAAGAAAAAAAATTCCATTCTAGCACCATACTACAGCAGTTACTTTGGTGGGGCTGGAGAATACACTGAAATGGCAATGTTGTATCATGTGGAGTAATCGTATCATACCGACCATACTGATTGTGTTTAGGTCTTTGTCTTACATTTGGGTTTCCTTCAATTTAATGGAAATTGTCTCTAAGTTGCCTTTTATTTTTCATGGGAACTATAACAGACAAACAAAAATGTCCAAAGTGAGTGCAGATGAATGAAGTGAACTTTTATAAATTTTGATAAAATGAAAGAAAAAGCAAGACAGTCTAACCAGAAACCAAATGGGAAGGTGGCAGGCAAGAAGCTTGGGAACAGCTTTTGTCTATGTTGTTGGGTGGCAAATGTCTATTTGGGCCGCAACTGAGTACACGATTAAATGACTGACTGATTGCCTGGCTGGTTGACTGCCTGACTGGCTGACTGGCTGATACTGGTTGTATGAATTAAGAAAGGGTTCAGAGCAGCAATTAATAATTATTCATATTTTTCAAACATTAAATTTAATTAAAAAATTATTCTACAACAAAAACATCTCAATCAAACATAAGGACGTTGATGTGCACACTTCGTTTTATATCGAATCAACTTGCCTTCCCTCTTCAGTGAGCTGAATTGAATTGAATTGAACAGAGCAGAATGATTGACGGTCGGCTATAGAGACTTGTATGCAAAAAGTATACGTTAGCAGATGTGTGATCTGTATGGATGTCATATTGATTGGGTGGTTGTTGGTTTATTATAATAAAACATACAACATTTCAATGTGATCCCATGCCTACATATTTTTGGCCCCATAAGAAATTAGTAAAAAAAATATTTCTTTTGAATGTTTGTAAATGTAATGAAGCAAGCGCTTTATAAGTGGTCCTTTGAAATACAAAAGCCACCAATACAACATTAAAATTGTAAAAGAATTGATTACCACTGTTCTTATTGAGTTATTATACTTGAAAAACAGTAAAGTTTTACCCAAAATTTGTATAATTTTCCTTTCAATACAATACTTACAGAGGCATACATACTCAATTCGCTGACTTACTTTTACACTCACAGAGAAAGAAAGGAAAATAAACAAGTTATACTACAGTGGCTTACAGTTTATATATACAGTCGATCTGACATTTTAAACAATATGTACGCGTTATTGATTTACATCCAACAATTCGGCAGCATCTTGCTGATGACAAATCATGCTCAAGAGGCCTGTGTTTGTATCCATCAAGTCTTTTGTTTTGGCATGGTTGTTCGGATGGGCAATATTCTAGTGTTCATCATCTTTAGATTCATATTCTATTTTTTTTTTTTAACCAATAGCTACTAGTTGTTTAGCTAACGCCATTTTAGAACTTAACAAGTCATGAGTATTTTCCGATGTATTGCATCCAGGCGTTACGGTACACAAGTCCATTTTCGAGTAGTAAAAAATGACCTGTGGGATTCCATTTATTGATCACAAACATCAACCTCACCCAACACTCATTGTATTGCCTGACGATTCTAGGAGCTGGAACTTCCACATAAGTTTCGTCTTGTTTTCCCAGCGTTTAACGTTTTCAACTGGACCGCAACCGTAAGCTGCAGATGCAAGAACTACCGACTTTGAATCCTTTCACCACCACCACGAAAATATTGTCTTCATACATAATTGGCCATTACAACCCTTCAATCAGGATTACGACCTAGCTTCTCACACCACTTATGTTGTATGCGTTAATTTTATACGTGAGTGGCGGGACCCACAGCTTAAAGTCGTCTCCGAATGACAGATTTTTTGAGAAACTTTTCACGGCAATTTTATTTACTCTCAGAGTTTTTGCCAGAAATCTGGCTGAGAGGAAGTCGCCGAAGGAATATTTTTTCATATTTCGTTTTTGATGTCTGACCGGGGATTCGAACCGTGGCCTTTCGTCTAATAAGCCAACACACTACCTTTGTTTGTATTGTCTTCACTTTGTAATATTCTTCCACATCACCCTCTTTTCATTTGTTTTTCATTCGTCAAATATACGTTTTTTATTCTATTTCTCATTATTATTCCATTTTTCATTGTTCCACGTTTCATGCGTAGCCTTAGAAAACGAATACAGCCCATCGCAATTATACCAATAAAGTTTTTTATTTCAGCTACTTATGCTCCCATCATTAAAATACACGAAAAAAATAATTATTGGGGGTTTCTGATAGAGCATTTACCCCTTCACTATCGTTTTCCTGGTTTGCCAAGTCTTTTGTTAAACGCATCCGCACAATTGTGCGTATACGCTCGGAAAGGTTTATTGCAACCAGTTACTGCTAATAACTGTTAAATTAACATTATTTCCCGTGTAGCGGTTTGTCTTTAGTTTCCCAATGATTTAAATAAGATTTCAGTGTAATTTTTTGAGTAAATTCAGTTAAATCAATGACCGGCCTTTTTTTTTAGCAATTAGAAGAATAGAATAAACCGATGATTACGTCATTACAATCCTTCAGTCAGGATTACGACCTAGTGTCTCACATCGCAAATGTTGTGTGTTAAATTTATCGTTGAGTGGCGGAACATAGGGTTTAAAGTCGAGTCCGTAATGCGAAGTTTTAAGAAACTTTTCATAGCAATTTTATTCACTTTCAGAGTAAATACGAAGAAGTCGTCGTTGATATATTTTCTCATATTTTGCTTTCTTCGAGATATCTGATCTGAAGTTTTAACCGTGGTCTCATGTATAAGCTAACACATTACCTACCAGACTAATTAAAACAGAAAACTGATGAACGATATATTTTCAAGAATATAAGAGAACACTCCAAAACTGGACACGGAAATTAATAATTTCGTTAGCAAAACAGATAGACTAGAACTGTTCGAGATTTACAGCAAACATGTGACTTTAATGGCAATTAGCATTACAAATCAAAAATTAAATATAAATACAGCAACAAGACAAATAGGCAAGAAAGCAAATTTACATTTAATATTGTAAACAGAAATTAAACCAAGAGATACTAAGGAATTACGAGAAGGGAACAAAAGAAAAATAAATACCGCGAAGTTACTAAGGCATAAGGAGTGAAGAAAGAATGTAAAAAGAACAAAGAATGATGCTTTCAGGCAGTCAATTCAAATCAGGCAATTAAACCGACAGTGTTGACAATGATCACAGTAAATATAGTATATGAACCGAAAAGTTTGATGTTTCCAATTTACAACGAAAGTTGTAATGACCGTTTATTTATATAATATTCCTATGATAAAGACTCTGAAGAATAAGAAAACAGAAAGTAAAGTATTGACAGCAACAAACATCATAATAGGATGGTTATCGCCAAAGATGGTACTACTTGGAACAGAGCACCGTATGCCTTTAGTAGTTTGGGAAGAGAAAATATTACAATTTTCACGCAGATTGCTAGCAACTGTTTCATGAAATGTTGTAGAGCCCTTTTACTTCTTTTCTCATAATTATCTTACGTGACAGACAAACTTTAGAAAAAGTGTTTTGTTTCATGTTTTATTTCATAGATATTACAGCAGGATAATATTTACAAAATCATTCGCTTTGATATTGTCCTACTCGGAATGTCGGACAGTGTTTTTGTTTTTTTTTTTTATTTTAGCATGCTATTCAGTTTGTCAATACAATTCAATACGGTTCAATTTGACAGACAGATAACAGATTACAATACAAAATATAATTATAAATACATACAATATTTATACACTAAACATAGAAAGTCTTCGTACATCAATTTAACTTCGTTATTCGAAGATAATAAGAAACTAAAGACTTTAATTATTTTTTAAATTGAAATAGTTTCTATTTGTTGTACGTACGTATGTATGTCTGCTGGTATCTTGAAATAAAATCTCTTTCATATTCAATGTGTTATATTCCATTTCTGCTGTTTGACCTCCCTTAGAATAGATTTTGAAACCAGTAACTGCAATAGTTCATAATATTCTTTCTAATCTAATTCCCAGTGGGATTCAAAACTGATAGGGACAATATTTAGAAGCCACTGTTTCACTATGTCATCCATAATTTTGAGAGTCATCATCATGCTGACTGATAAATTAGAACTTTGTGGTAAATTCGTGTTTTAAATATTCAAATATTTTATGCTTAGTTAAAGAAGATGACTGGGTTCAAACCCCAGATCAGACATCTCCAACAAAACGAAATTTGAAAATATTTCTTCGGCAACTTTCTCTCTGGAGATTTCTGGCGAAAACTCTGAGAGGAGATAAAACTGCCATGTAACGTTTCTCAAAAAAAAAAAAAATCTGTCGTTCGGAGTCGATCTTAAACTATAGGTGCCGCAACTTATGCATAAAATTAGCACATACAGCATAAGTGGTGTGAAAAGCTATGCCTTAATCCTGGCTGAAGGGGTGCTATGACCGATAATCTTGTATGTATGCATCTTTGATTGTTTCTCCAAATTGAAACTTACCAACGCCGCCTGCTGCCTTATACCCCCAAACCGTGATGGAGGCCCACCCATGCTTAATAGTTCGAGGCAAATTCTCACTACTGTTCACACTATTTGTCTTCCTATGGTATTGTAAAAACATTTGCTATTATCCGAAAATAGCATATTTTTCCAAAACTTTGGAGGAACTCATTTGCTTGTTGATGAAGAAAGGCAAAGGCATTCTTCGCGCTACAAGTTCATGTTAATTAGTAACGCAAACAAAAATTTGATTTTTTTTACATATTTTTTCATAATGTAAGTTTTGATGTTTTCAATATTTCTCTGTTCTTTGCAACGCAACACAACTAAAAACGCTGCAACAATAAATTGGTAAATATTCGTTTACCTCATTCGCATAATTAAGCAGCAGTAGGAATGACACCGACAGCAGCTGTACCAGCATTTGCAGACAACAACATTTTTCCACAAGCACTATGAATAATACTCGCAAAAAAGGAACACAAGCCATCCTAGAGAAACGAACGTGGTTGCTTAATAAATAATTCGTTTCTTCTTTGGTTTTTACACTTCCTTACATGATAAGGGAAATACGTTCTTTTGTATGTTACATGCACAAAATTTGGGTCAAAGGATGTCTTCTTAATATGTACCGTTTGGTAAGAGTGATTGTAAGCTTAACCTTTATTGTCACACAAATACTAAGGAAGAATGTGTCAAATTAGAGATCTTAACGAAAGGCAGTCTTTCCTATTCAATAAAAAGATTTTTAAAATCCCGATCTCGGATTGATCTTATTTGCAGATTGATTTTAAAGTGAAGCCAATAAATATTTGGATTTAGAATAAATATATCAGAATAATCAGAATAAATTAGGGGGAAAGTGGGAACCCATAACTTAAATGCAACGTTTAGTTATCACAGAGAATAAATTCCTTCATTAACACAATGTCGCACAGGGTGCATTACAATCAGTGCGACTTAGGTTTTTCTCTAATTTCCTCATGCTCATATTGACACTTTTGATAATGTTGTTGTAACTATTGTTGCTTGTACCTTGTGGCACATGTGTTTATTGTCATTCTAGACATTCGTTCACTCGTTTTGGTTTATTCTGAAAATTCATTTATTTTGTAGAGCATAACAACAACAACTACAATGGTACTACCTAAGCAAAAACATTAGCAACATAAGCAGTGGTTGTAGCAAGCGCTGACAGAAGATTTAAAAAAAAAAAAGAAAATCGTCAAAATTTTGAATAGTAAGTTTAGCACTCTCAGATGCTTCAATGATATATCAGAAAACAATATAATTCGTGACGTAATATCCCCTCGAATATAGCCACACATAGAGTTTTTTTTTTGCATTTTTATGTTAGGATATCTCGAAAAACTAAAGTGAAAAAGCAATTCTGATGACGGATACGGATTCAGAGCACAAAAAATCTGTAAAAAAATATAGTTTTTTTGTCTGTATTAAAAATATTGTCACTCTGTGTAATTAATTCATCAGAAAATCGTAAGAATTTGATGTTATCGCGCAGAAAATTTTCCTTTTTATTAAAAAAAAATTCATTTCGGGGAAATCGGTATTTCGTAATGGTTTGGTGGCATAACCAGTAAAGAAATATTGTTTACTGTGGCAGCTCTGTTAGTAACACGATGTTTGTATAAGAGCAACCACAAGAGCGTCAAGACTATTCTCAAAATATAAAAAAGCGATATGAAGGTACATAGAGGAGCATATTTGAAATCATAACAATCAAAATATTGCAGATATACATACAAACAACGGGATAATAATACTCTGATGCACACTAACACGCACACGCACACACAGACGGTTCTTATACAATAACATGTGATTTTTAATGGAAATGTAAAGTATACACATACATAGTTATGTGCGAGTGTTTGTGTGTTTGTGTATACATTTTGTAGAAAAACACATTCATCTCCCAGTGGTGTTGGTATGTTGGTATGTTGGTTTTTGCGGAGACCGAGGGTTGATTCTATTATAGAAACTCACTGAAATTGTGTGTTTTT
>QOCX01002645.1:0-21078 GCA_005959815.1 Sarcophaga bullata
AATTTTATTCTTATTTCCTAAATACTGTTGCTATCTGGCATCAATAATTTTGCAGAAATAAAATTTATGACAACGTAAACTTTAATTGAAGCTTTCTCATGACAACATATTCTTTCTGACACTTTATTGTCGTAATACTTTTGTGGTGAACTAACATGCTTATTTATATACGATGTAATAAAAATGTGGTGACTTCTAAACGCTTGCTTTACAAGCTCTTATTTATGATGTGGCAAGACGTTGTGGCATAAACAATTCTGTACGCTTTCCATGTACATATATTTTATGTATTTTATATAGACTTGACATCCGTTGGTTGTAAATGAAAAGTGTAAAATTGTTTAATAATAGAGCACAGAATGCTTTGACTTGTTAATGACATACTTTGGGATTGAAGTTGTAAATGAGTTTTAATGAAAGGTAGAGGACAACGCATAGATTTCAAATCATATTGTAAAATGTTTAATAGAATTTAAAAATTAAAAATAAAGACGTAGAAAATATTGTTTTTGACTTTGATCGCATTGAAAATATACATATTGTTACGAAAATGGAAATGGTGTAACATCGTTTAACATTAAAATGTTAAGCAAAAGCTACAAAAAACCAAAACAACGGAATTGTTTTTACTTCATTAACGAACAATAAAACAACAACATCAGTATACGAAAAAATGGAATAAGCAAGTGTCAAACAACAAACAACAATCAACAAGCAGGGACAAACGCAAACAACCTACACTAACAAAAAGCAAGTAAACATGTACGAATGTCAACATGTTGCTTAATTCCATGAGACCATCTTGTGAGGCAACAGACCTACGTGGACATTCCATTTCAGACTGTTTACGTCCGCTATCGTAAAAAGCCTGCGAAAGTCGAGTAGGAAGTTCAGTCCAGTTCTTGTGTGTTGATGGACGCGCGGACTGCGTGTGAAGTACAACCATTGTGGTTTTGGAAGATCTCCGTTACAAAGATAACAGAACACATTGGTGATAATTGATTATTGATCTTATCGCAAAGGGGCCATCAAACAGAAGGAATAACAATATGACAGCCAATTGTTGTTGTGTAGAATCAGTTTGTGAACCAGTGGACACACAAAATTGTGGGATTAATCAAAGGAATTTAATTAAAACCTCATACAAATTTATTTTTATTGTTATTTGCATCTACGAGCTCATATTTACACAACGTTTTTGTGTTTTTTTTATTTATTAATTATTTAAGGAAAAATTAATTAACATTTACCTTAACTTACAGGTCTTTTAGCCTTCAGTAAAATTAGGGTATGAGCAGGGAGAGAAAAATTCATCAAGAGATGACTTCAATTGAAAATTCCAGGAAAACGCAAAAATTCTAAATACATAGTAGGTAAAGACTAGTCGCTCAACCAACGCACAGCAACTATGCTAATCGCTCAAACGGCAACAACTATGACAATTTTTGCCATAGTTTTTACTGTTTTTTCGATGTCGCATAGTGTCATTTGACTATCGGAATTTTAATATTAAAAATGTATTGATTGGTAAGCCTTTTTTGTTTCCAGGAAATCATGCTTTTGACCACAGAATTCGAAAAGTCCATTAATTTGTGCTATTAACCGTTCAAATAAGTGTTTTTTGACATTTTAATTTAAATTAAAAATATTTGATGGAAACTTAAAGACAACTGTTGGAATATGGGCTCAGGAAAGCGATTAAATGTTAATTTAAAGCGAAAGAGATGTTTTAATATTACTGAAACGAAATTAACTAAAACTTATCAATAACTATTGAATTTATACCCTAACGAAAGTAAATTACAAAAGATAACATCGACAAATATAGTGAATTCGACAGAACGTAACTAAGAGCTGCCTATAATATTAAGATCTAGAGTAAATAAATTAATTCTGCTTTATCCCACGATAAACTAAGATACAGTGTGAATCATCTAGGGTTTATCCTAACACCCATGGACAAAAGTAAACTTATTTATTCCGACGAAAAAGTCGTAATTAAAAGTCGTTATACAGTTATTATTGGCAATATCCAAGCATAATTTTATTGTAAAAATCGTTCTGATTTGACGGACATTGTCTTATAACCTTAAACTTCGTGTTGGCTTCGTTTCCACCAGAACGGCTGCATCGCAAAACTTGAAGAAAATTCTAATGATTATTATAATTGCTACATCCTACTCCTCTAAATAAATCTTAATGAATTTGTTAATTTAATTACTTTTTAAAATCTCTTAAGGACTATAAAATTTTATTTGATTTTATTTCGTGGAAGCAGAAAAAGCCTTAATAAATTCATGAAAAAATTTTTTTATTGGTAATAAAAGAAAGAAATTAAGAATTCAGACTACATTCTGTCTGTCATTCAACAAGAAAGAAAAGAAAAATAAAAAGTAAAATTTTACCGCATAGAGAGTTCTTCAGGGAAAATTCTGTTTTTAATTTNAACTTTGACAATTGATAACAGTTATCTTTCAATTTAGAATTATCAAATTAGTTGCCATTTATTCAGTCTGTTTTACCAAATCGTAAAGTGTGGATACAGCATTCAACAAAAGCTGCAAATAATAAAATTGAGTTATCAAAATAAGTCTTCTGATGACCCTAATTTACATAAAAAATCATCATCAGCGTCAAAGTCCATTTCTGGATGAACGGTTACGTGAAGAAACAAAATTGTTGAATTTGGGACTACATCAATCCACAATCGTCCAATGCATTCCGAAAATGTTACTCTTTGCTATGGAGTTATCGATCCACATTTCTTTGTGGATAATGTTAAGTTACCAGTATCAACGGCTAGCATTACTGACTGATGATTACTAACCTCTTTTGGCCTGAATTGTGTGAACAGGAAACCAATAACATTTGATTCCATCAGNTAACCTCTTTTGGCCTGAATTGTGTGAACAGGAAACCAATAACATTTGATTCCATCATTCTACATCGTTCATGCCATTTGTGGTAATGTGAACCGGCCAACGAGATCGTGTGATTTATCCCGTTAGACTCTTTTAAGTCGAAGGTGTATGCGTATATATACCTTATATACCTTTGTAAGCCATTTTTGACTTATGTGTTCATTAAGTTAAAATTGTACTAAATCTACAAATAGTTTCATTCGCAAAAATAATCCAGAGATATAATCCACACACTTTTATTGTAGGTTTTTTCGACTGTTATAAATATATAATTGTGAAAAGCAAACTTTTTAAGTTGCACTGACACTAATATGACACATAAAGCAGAAAGTGTCACAGCTGAAGCTACAAGGTTTACATTTTGATGAAGAAAAACATTAAAAAGTGTTCACTTAGTTGCTTATGGAGATATGAACGTAGAGCTGCATTTTATAATTTACACGCACGAGTATAAACATAAATTTTTAATCGCAGAATATATTTGTGTATGTTTACGGTAAAATAAAACATATAAATTTAAAGAAGTTACAAATCTTTTTTTTTTAAACTCTGTGCTCATATTCATAAAATTTTATATTGAAATATACGTATGTGAACATACATAAATATTCCTTACAAAATACAACAAGAACTGCATGTGTAGATACAACTTACTACAGAAACTGAAATCCGTCTTTCGTTTTGAAAAATTGTAAAAAATTGTTCACACATTGACGAGTAAAAATGTACGAATACAGAGGAATTCGTTACGTTATACGCCATAAAATATTCAATAAACATCTTACAATCATACTCTGAAGTCTCAGAGACTACACACACAGTATAAGATATTCATAAAAGATGTAATTTTACTTCAAAAGCAATAGCATATAACTGATGACGGCTACTTATAATAGGCGACTCTCGTCACCTGGAACAGTTAATGAAGAGTAATGAAAGAAAAACCGTAAAGTTGTCTAACTAACATGTATGTGAAGTAAAATCGATTTTTTTGCAGGCATTAACCAAAAACGGGAACAGACAGCGTCACATAATAATGAGAACACATGTCTGCAGTTTTGTAAGGCATATGAAGACCAGACAATTGACTGGAAGAAATAAATTGTTTGGTCAAATGAAAATGTGGGCGATGAGTGTCGTAATCAAGTGTGGATAATATGGAATTACTGAGAAAACAAAAACAAGAGAGTGTATTTAAATATTCTAAAGCACAAATTCAAGTGCAGAAGAATTAGGAATTCAAAATGATTATTTTACTTTCACCGGGTCAATGTTCGATCAAATGATCATACTGTTACTAATATTGAAGATATGATTTGTTTCCACAGGCTTAACTCTCATCCACAAAGTCCTGACATCACTCCAAGAGATTGTTTGTGCAATGTTTCGAAAAAAAAAACATGGCATAGTCGCTAAATCTCAAACAAAAGTCAACGAAAAATTGCTTATGAGTAAACGGTAGCAAATATCAATAGAAACACACAAAAAAATTGGTATATTTAATGCCAAATAGGTTAAATGAAGTGTCTGGCCTTAAGGGATATGCTAATAATATTTGTTACAACATTTTAATACATTGGACCTTTGTATTGTAAATAATTCAAAAATATCTTTGAGCTAGCAAAAGAGGGAAGTTTCCCTTATTTTGCCTTTGTTTTGTTAAATTCATTAAAATTTTTTTGTTTTAGAAAAATTTACCAAAAATTAAACCCAATATAAAATACATCAATTTTTTTTTTTGCAAATTATTGCTTAAAATTTATAAAATTGTTTGAATTTGTTGAGGAACCTAGACTTATGTATGGTGTCCACTGTATATTATAGTATATGGACTAAAGTATAAAAAATTTTCTCACGAACGACCAATAGACCAATATGTTTTCTTAATCTTATCTACATACCTTTTTAAAAGATATATGCCACTTGTGAACCATTGGCCTGTTCGGTGAGAATATTTATACTTTTGATTAAATTTTTTACTATTCCTCACATGTGACATGTCATGTAAAGACATTAAATTTATTTGGGATTTGAAAACTAAGCAAAAAACAATAAAAATTTAAAAATTATATGATAGATTTATTTGCCACAATTAATTGAAGTCTTCCATTTATTTCATTAAAGATTAATGAAAGTGACCCGATTTCACTTTTTCCAGCATTTCGGCTGGCATATCGCTTACGACAGGTGTAACATAAGTCTCCATGTCTGAAACTAGGAATAACCCCCCATATCTACATCATAATCTAAGACAGTGATTACCATTTCATAGTACAATTGTGCAGAGAGATATTACACACATATGTTAGCGGGTGTTAAAACATTTTTTCCAGGCTTGCACTGAAAAGATATTTTATGTTAAAAAATGCTTTTATTAAAATTCAACGTCTCATATGTTCTTAAAGGACACTTTAAGAGATTTAAATGCTAAGGAAAGGGAACGCTTTTTGCTAAGAGGATAAAGTAATTTTATTTTTTCTTTTCGAAATACATAGAAGGTTTTTTATTAAATAGGTGAGAAATTTATGACCAAAATAGCTCCACCTAAATATTTAAAATACATCCTAATTTTTGAGTCAAAGATGTATAACTTTAGTATGTGATGAAAAAAAATCAAAATCCATTGGACTGTAAATAAATAATTCTCTCAATTTTTTTCGATGGTCTTTCATTGTTTACCTGAGAATTTGTTATTAGCTTTGCGCAAACCTTAGCCAATTTCGGGTGGTGGCCAACGGAAAAAGGGACAAATTTTTCAATAAACATTAAGATTCTTCACAAAACTTTTTGAAAATTGTTAACCTTAATTCATTTGATAAGATATCATTTATCAAAAAATATGAGCAACTGTTATACTCTTTAAATCAATAACGACAGGTAATTTTTTTTTTCCGTATAATCAAACGAAAGTGTCAAACTCTACATAAGACAATGAACTTTAAGGAACGCCACTTGTTTTATAGTTTTTAATTAAATTTTGCAATTACGAATGGCCAAATTTGAAAAAATAAGGGAAAAACTCAAAACTCATAACATATAAGTTTGAACAAAGCCTTTATACATACCGTTTTAAAGGCTAATCTCTCCCCTTTCTAAAAACTTTAGATTTTTAAAGTAAGTTGAAACATATTTGGGTAATCAATAATTTTGTATGAAAAGATCAAAAAATGGTTCTTGTCAAATAAAACATGTTTGGATGGTTCTACAAATATATAAAATACTGACCAACTTAGGGTCGGGTGTATTTTCACTGTCGCACCGTTAATACCACTAAGCATTGGGAACACATAGCGGCTGCTAACATCCAAATTTGTACTAAAGGAACTAAACCTCTAAGTTTAACCATGTGATAACCATATAATAAAAATGTCTTTCACAAATTAGAAGGCGACTGTATTTAATTGTCTTTGTTTTAATTTTTTTTTTTGTTTTAAATTTATATTCTTGCTTTAAGTAATAACAAGTATTTTGAGAACAATTGTGATCTTATAATAGTTTACCATTACAAATATCAATAAACTTAAACGTTTTGTATTTAAAAATGAAAAATTCAGCCACTTTGTATGCAAATGTTTAAGAAACATTTCTTTATAATTTACGAAGTTTATAATTAATATCATAATGTTTGCTTACTTTAAAATATCATTTTACTCATAAATCAGCTTACATGTGAGCATATAAACAGATAAGAAATTTTGTTTAAAAAAACACAAGGTACATGTATGTGTGATTTTTCAATTGTTGTACTTGACAAATGTGATGATATTTGCTTTAAAATAGTCATTTCTGTTGTAATTAAAAGTATAATATATGTATGCACGTTAATGTTAAAAAAGCAATTGTCAAGAGCTACAATGTAATCGGGTTTTTAATTAAGCACTTTCTAACTTTAAATTTAAATAAAACAACGTGCGTGTGAGATAACATCGAAAATTTTAGTTTGTACGAAATGGACTACAACTGTAGCGCATAAACCTGGCAGAATTTTTACTGATAACAAGGATAGTGATGGCTTATTCGCATATACTAGTGACTTAAAAAAACGCTACAAGAAAAACTTTAGCGGGATCAAATCGTACAATCTTAGTTGACAGTTCACATCATCGTGATTGCATGTATTCGTGAGCATTGACCTACATATAGTCATAAATTAGGCTCCATGGAGAACTAAACTCTTGAGATACGAGTGAACTTGGCTAGATGACTTAGCACGTGCAGCCGTTGAGAGGAATCCCGTGAGGTATAAGCCTACATCATAATATCTAGGATACATATGATGTTTCAAAAGGCCTTCGAAATATAATTTATTATACGACAGTTAATTCTACTACGTTAAAATATAATGTGCTCAGATTTGTAAAAAATTTGTTGTTATTTGAAATTTTATTCTCTGTTGGTATTTTTAGATCATATATCATCCTAATTTATATATTTACTATTCCTTGCTTACTTTGACAATTACATGAAACGAAATGAAAAAAATAGAAGCCGCCGTAATCTAGCAGGTAGTGTGTTGACTTATTAGATATGAGGTCAGACATCTCCAACATAACGAAATATGAAATAATATTTCTTCGGCGACTTCCTTTCAACAGATTTAGGGCAAAAACTCTGTTAGTTTCTAGGAAAAACTTGTCATTCGGAGTCAACTTTAAATTGTAGGTTCCTCTACTTATTGACACACACAACATAAGCTGTGTGAGAACCTAGGTCGTAATCCTGACTGAAGGGTTGTAGGTATGTGATAGGAAACATAACAATAACAGTAAAAAGCGTTGTTAAAATATTTTTTAGTCGATAATTGTGTGACATTGCCATGAAGACGATTAATTAAGGTTTACTTTACAAAGACTGCATGTCAAAAATGTCGGCAATTGGTAAATGGCGGCGAGAAACTCAAGAGAATTATTTATAAAATAATTGATTCTTTTTTTATTTTATTAGTTCATTTCTATTTTATAATAAATCATAAAAATGAATAATGTATGCCACAAAACTATCTGATGACTCCCTATTTTTGCGCTGGTGAAGTGTAGGTACAACCGATGAAGAACTCAGAATAAATTAAAAATAAAAAAAAAAAACCAATAATTAATATTATATCCAATACTTATTATGACATTCCTTAAGATCAAGCATTCCTTAAGATCGTTTAATGCACCAGTTCATACTTAGGCAAATTTCGCACTTGATTTTTTAGTTGAGTTTTAGCTACAACGCAACCATTTTTTAAATGATCCCCTTAATATTGTATTGGACTCCAATGTTCATTGTGGAAGTTTTTCTAGTAATAGTAGGTATGCTAATTATCGAATTAATAGGACTTTCGTACACTTGGTTTTGCTTAAATTTTAAGATATGAAGTTCTTAATAAAAATGCCGATAGTACAGGCTAACTCCAAATCAGTAAAATTTTTTCATTTGTGTTATATTATATGTATACACAGCTGTTTTCGAAATAATAAGAGTGCTACCATATAATATTTTCAAAGCTCAAATTTTTTATTGTACCAATTTGGAAAACAAGAGATATTCTAACGATAGTTACAGCAGAATGTAAGAAATAAAATACAAAAGAGAATCCCATAAATATCCTTAAATATTTACGATCAAATTGATTAATTTCTGTGTTTGCCCTTGATTTCGGTTGATCAAAAAATAGGAGTATGACTGTTTTTTAAAAACTAAAAATATAACAGCATATCATTTAAAAAAAATGAAAAGTAATTATGGAAAAATGAAATTAAAACTTTTTCTACAGTGATTTACACAAATTTTTGTAATAGTGGGACGAGGAAAGCACTGTTCTGAAGAAAAGATAGAACTTAGTAAAATTCTTCGAAAACAAGGTAAAACTTATAAAGAAATTAACTAAACCTTAAGTTGTTTCGATCAAATGATCTCAAACGCATTAAGATATAAAATAAAGTCCGATGTGAATGGGCGCAACGCAAAACATTCAGACTGTCGATACTCGCCGAATTGGGCGATACAGCAAATATAAATTCTTCGGCGTATTCAAAAAAAAATTCAAAACGATCTGAACTTACTG
This sequence comes from Sarcophaga bullata, assembly GCA_005959815.1. Classification (NCBI taxonomy): domain Eukaryota; kingdom Metazoa; phylum Arthropoda; class Insecta; order Diptera; family Sarcophagidae; genus Sarcophaga; species Sarcophaga bullata. The sequence goes on from QOCX01002645.1 coordinate 8,974, forward strand.
TAAGTGGTCCTACTATTCGTAGACGACTGATGTAAAACAATTTTATTCGGTAAGAAGTCCATGAAAGGTGGCCATTGCTGACAAGCCAGCAACACGCTTAAAATTTTGCCAAAAGAACATATCAATTGGCCGACAGAATAATGGCGAAACATACTGTAGACCGAGGAAAGCAATATTGTTTTATTTGGTGGCATTGGGCCTAGACAATATGTTAGACGTCCGCCCAACATCGATTTTAAACTTTGCTTTTAAATGAAGGTTACTCCTATTATTTTTAACACAACTGTATATACATATATTTTTATTTCTTATATTTATAAAACTTTAGTATCTTTTAAAAATCCTAAACTATAAATAACACCATAGGGAAAGATTATTACAGCGAAATAAAAAAAACATCTACACACAATATGTGTCATCTACAGCCAACCATGCCAAAGGCAGTTAAAAAAGTTTTGTTTTTATTTTATTGGCTGTAATTTTGAATAATTTAAACAGATGCATTTTAAATAAATCCCATAATTTCCTTGCTCTTAAAGAGCAAAATTGCAAATAAACAGTAGAGAACCAAAAATTAGTTATCTTCACACGCGAAAACCATAAACATAATTACGAAAGTGCTTTTGCCTATTCACTGGAATTTTAATAACTACCTTTTCAGTCCGTTTTAGTAAACTAAGTGAACTTTAGTCAGTAAACAAATATACTCAGTTGTTCTGTTTTTATTATAAATCCGTGAAGAATTTTAATGAATATTTTCATCCTCCATTTAGAATATGAAGACAATATATTTATTCCTCATCACTTCTAACGGCACCTTCTGGATTTAATACTTTAATGTCATATGAAACTTTACGATAAAAAATGTTGATATTGATAAAGGTGAAAAATGTTAAAATGTTAAAAGAAACGTAAGAAAATATATTTTTATAATAATTCACATAAAAATCTACTGGGAAACTTTTTCTTAACGTTACAAAAAGTTTAAATTAAAAATAAATGCAGGTACAGTATTCAAGTCTCAAATTAATTTGGCGTTCTACTAAAGATATTTAAGATTTTATGATTTGACCAGTAATTTCAGCAGGGTTAAAAGACGACCATCTAGAGCGCTCTACTCTACATCGTTTACATATTTATGCATTTAAATTTAAATCATAGTGTTAAGATTTTCGTTTTAAAAACGTTTGAAATATTAGCTGGTAGATTGCACATAAAAATAAAAATAAATTTATGTTCAGTTTTAATTAAGTTCTTTATTAATGACACAATTTTGTGTGCCACTGATTTTAACAACAACAATTGCTTTATTTATTATTCCTTTGTTTATGCCCTTTGCGATAAAGAATAACAATCTTTGTAACGGAGATCTTCAAACCACGATTGGTTTACTTCACACGCAACGCGTCTTCACACAAGACTGACTGAACTTCAACTCCGAGTCTGCGCGCTTTGTCTTGTCTTTTATATAGCGACGTAAACAGTCTGATGAATGTGCTCGTAGGCGAAGATTCTAGTCTTCGCCTTCATGAGATTTCTATGAATGTAAATATGTATGGTATTAGAGAAGCAATATTCATTTTAATCCTCTAATACGCCTTTAAACTTTTGTTTATTTCTTAATCGTATCAAATTTAATTTAATTAAGGAGCAAATATTGCTTACATTTCATATCCCTTTTTTAAATTGATTTGTGCGCTTGAAATCGTTTCACCTGCTCTCTTATTAATTGAAGGATAAAGTAATAAAAAAGGGAAAATGAATATGAAATGGCTAGTAAGCTCAAAAAATTTTAAAGAAATTTCAGATTTCAACAGAAGCGGAAACAAAAAGAGAAATGTAAATAAAATGAAAAAGGAATTCATGCAACTACTTCATAGTAGTGCGAAAGCTATGTGTATCAGGCCTTATACCAAATTTAAAAAGAGTATACCCTATGTAGTAAGCTTGCTGTTTACGTCTGTCTTTGTGAAAATCAGATACTGATGTTAATTAGGAAAATATTCAAAGGATTGGCCATTGCTGGCTATACATTTTTTTCATAGTTCAGACAATTTGTGAATCCCGCGGCAATAAAACTGTTTGCCTTTTGAAGCAAATATTCGAATTTCTGGTGGCAATCGAAGTGCTGATAAGAATGTCCCCGTTGATGAAAACAAATAGTAGGCGAAAGGAACCAAATTTGATGAATACAGCAAGTGGGGTAGCAGCTCCCAGCGTAATGCTTTAATTGTATCCTGAACCGGTTTTGCTTTGTGTGCAGATGTTGCATTGTCATTGTTGCAAAATTACTTTACCGTGTCTTGTGGCTGTTTCTGAACGGTTTTCGATCAACGCATGGTTAAATTGATTATTTGTTATCTGTAGAGATCTGTATTAAGAGGACTACTTTTTCTCCCTAACGCTCTAGGGACTGATTTATATGCTGAAATCATATTTTCAATTTTATATTGCTGTTTGGAAGCAATATTATCGGCCGACAGATTATCTTGAGACGCGAGAGCGTATAGTATACATTATACAATACAACAACAACCTATATACAACTTTACTTTTATCGATTACACTATTTTCCTTTGCACGCAAAAGAATTTTTAGAAGGCGTTCTGAGATATTCAAAAACGGGATTTATCATGGGAGATATGGTAAAAGATGTGGTGAATTAAAGTGAGAGACACAAAAGTATATTCATGTAACAGTCATTTTAGGAAGGGAAACATAAACAGTATAGCTTACACTCACCGCGAGATATATATATAGTTCCCAATGTAGTTACAACTAAGGCTGAATTAATTCCTGGATTTAATTATATTTTTTAGATTTCAAATTGGATTATCACTTTATTATATAATTTATTATTATTTTATTATTTTATTATTATTATCATTTTATTATATTATTTGATTTATTTATTTACAAATCTTAGTTCTAAGCCAATATTTAGTTTTATTTGAGTCAAACTTTGTCCAAATATGTATCGTAAAGTCGTATGCTTGCAATCTGTTTAGTCATTATAAGTTTAAAAATTTATTATAATTAAGCCGCGTGTGGAAATTAAACTTGAATGTACTTAGTTACAAGCAAGGAGTGAACGTTATAGTGAATTACGAAAACTATCGGGCTATACTAACTAAATTCTTGTTTTTAAAAATTTTTTAGATAAACACCAACGACATTTATAATATATTTATTGTTGTATAGTGGATCACTGCGACAAGACGATTTACTCTACTGTCCTCAACCTACATAGGAGCTCACCGTAATATCTTCAGCAACTCTGTTGCCCTGGCAGACGTTAGGATGTTGTACGTAGTTAATAGCACTAGCTAAATACCAAAGTTTTTTCCTTCTCAGATGCATTACTATATTCTGGTGAATCTTCTCATTACATATTATTGTATTTAAATCGATCCCTATTCTAAAAAACTTATTCTTTTAGCCTGGTAAACTGTCGATTACTATACTCCATAGTCTAGTAGTCATAGTCTCTCATAGTCAAATCTCTTCTCACTGTAATTACCCAAAAAAGTTTTGACCCATCTGTTCTTCCTTAGTATTTTTAGAGAAATTAATTTAAATTAAATAATTTATAAAATAAAAAAAATTATTAATGCGCATCTGTTATTAAAACAGCGAGGGCGAATGACCAAAAATAAAGAACGAAATTCTGGGATCGAATTCTATCTATCAACTGAACTTTCTTTAGATTTAACATTTTCTTGCTTCATCTTATGATGTCGTTTAAATTTAATTTTAATCTAAATTAGGGCGTTCATATTTACTTAGTTATGTGAAAATACATTATTTTCACTGAAAAAGTATCGGTATTTGTTTAAATTGAAGTTGAACAGAATTTAGGGTTCAAAATAATAAAAATTTGTTAATTTAATAAAAATGGTTGTAAAATAACTAAAATTTATGTTAAATTTAAATAAACTTACTTAATACTTACTCATTTTTTAATCATATTAATAATTGTGTTTGCTAATTAAAATAAATTTAGTAGAAATTTGTTAGTCATGCTGGCCACCCTACTTTTAAGTTCTAAATTTATGTAAGTTTTAGGTTATACAGCTTAAAATACCCTATCACATTAACGGTTTTAAATTTATAAACTTCACACACTATATTTCTAAAATAAATATAACAAAACACACGATATAAAGGAACACTTGATTATATAACGATTGACACTATTGATAATTTATGAACTCGGATTGGTATATGCATAAAGAAAAATGTTAATATAAAAAATGTACTTCATGAAATGCAAATGTAAATTGAATAATAGAATTCATATCTCAGAGAATTCAACATGATAAATTAGTCTATATGATACATAACGCCCATACGACAGTTCTAAAACTTAAATATATACACAAGTAGACAGCAACTTACAACTCATCTATTTTTAATATTTATATCTGTTATTAATTATTTTCATATATGTATAACTTATATTTCTCTCATATCAACAGTTATGGATAAAGCATATTCTACAACAGAAATATTAATACATGGGAGGCGCGTGTCTTCTTTAGCTAACTTTTGGGAAGGTTACATTATCATGCTTGAGAAGAGATTTGACTATTGCGAGGAGATATGTAGTTCTACTCAGACTTAATGGGTTATCTCTTTTAGAATAAATCCCCGTCTATCGTAGATGAACTCTCACGGTCTTGAAACTTCTCATTATTAAAATTAATTTCAATTAAATTTTTGAACCCTTTTCGGAATTTTTTCCCGATTTATGTCAGGCTATTCAGCGGAGGAACATTGCGGTTCCCTCCATTGTCTCCACGCGCAAGATTGAACCTACCGAAGTATACCAAGTTCTCAACAAAAAACGCGAAGACCAAATATATATTAGGATACTCTTGTAGACCGAAAACCCGATGCTAATAGTATTTCCGATTCGAACCTGCCCCTTGCGCACCTCAAACCTATTGCTCGCGATTATGCTCTTCTTGGCAAACATTTAGAGATATGTTTTCCGCCATTTAAACAGAACTAACCCTCAATATTGGAAATATTCAAAATATGTCGCCAATCTTGATAGTGAGGCAGGGGAGATACGAACGTGATCCATGAAGAAAGGTTTCAACATGGCTTGGCAGTACCTCGTCGATCGTTACAAGAATAAATGAGTATTAGTCAATTCTCAATTGAAAACTCTTTTCAACCTCCCTTCCATATCCAAGGAATCTGGCCCTTACATTAAGAGTTTACAACGGACAATTAACAGTTGGTTATTAAATTTGTCATTGTTGGGCACAAATAACTATAAATTGAGACATCATTTTTTTCTTGGGATGTCAGTTAGTGAACGCATATTATCCGTTCAAGATCATAAGTGTTGCTCGAACTGTTTAGGCGTTTCCCATGAGTTTGAAAGCTGTCAGAGCTCAAACGTTTGCTTTACTTGTAAGCAAAAACATCATTCGGCACTTCACCGTAAGGAATTTTCTACCCGGTAGAGATCGAGAGCTGAAATCAGCCCCGTTTACCCATTTATCCCAGGTCGTTCTTTAGAAATCCCCCTACCTCCTGTACAAAAGCAAAATGAAGTGAATAAACGTCAATCGAAATGCGCTACTACCCGTTGTTTCCAGTCCACCCTCTGCTTGTGTTTTGTTAGGAACTGCCAATGTTAGAATAGAATTGAATCATGCGATGTTTTTGCTAGAGCTCTGATAGACTCTGCGTCTCAAGCTACTTTTATCTTTCGAAAATTCCAACGGAAGCTAGATCTTCCGATCGTTTCGCCACCTGCTGCAACTATTATGGGCCTTAATGGCTCATAGGTAGCAAACTCTGGAAAAGTTTGTATTGTTTTATTACGGTCTCATGTTAATCCAGAACTTAAAATGACCACGGCAGTGTATGTAGTTGAAAAACTTTCTGCTTAATTATCCACATACTCGTTAGCGATCGAAATTTGCTCATTTAATGCACCCGATCTCCTATCAACAGATTTAAAATATGCCCGTATGGATTTTGCTATGAGCTTGAGATGTATACTCCCAGATAATGCTTTCTGGAGTTCGAAAGGATAAGATTGTACCATACAGTCAAAGAAAAAATTTACATACAAAATACAAAAAATATTTTTTCTATATTTCTCGAACCCTCCAAAATTCTTTATATGACGAAAACTGTTTTTTTTTTACTTTTCGCACAAATTTATTGATTACACAAACATTTCTGACTCAAATGTAACAAATTTAAATTTCTTGGAAAGGGAGGGGATAGGCCTTCAAACGGTATACATACGTATGTTTATTCTACTTAATGTTATATGAAATTTGATGAGTTATCTTAGCAAATGCAAATCTTTTTCAGTTGGTCCGGTCATTTTAAAAGCTCATATCTCCCTTTTTCAAAACACTAAGAATGTTTTGGCAATTATTAATTTTGTTTGAAAATATTGAAAATACTGATCTTGTCAAATATAAGCAGTTTGGAGGGTTCGAGAAATTTAAAAAGAAAAATTATTTTTGAGTTCTACTTAACAAAACTTACAATCTACACTATATCAATAGCTGGGTGTATTTTGACTGTCGCACCGTGTAATTAGTTAAATTTACTATTTTCTTTATTAAATTGAACTGAACTGTCCATATTACTAATACATATGTTCTTCCATTATTTCTATACCTGAGTGGTGGATTCAGCTTAAAGTAACTCGAATGTAGATTTTTGGAACCTTTTTTTGTTCAGAATCACTGCTGGAGAAGAAGTCACCGAAGTAATCTTTTTTATTATTTCGTTTTGGGGTTTCGACCGTAGCTTCGTTAACTAAAGCAAGTCGATACATCTAGACTACGGGCGATTTTTATTAAATATTGTGTAACTCAAATTTGATTAAAAAGGGAAAGGAATGGAAGTTTCTTAAAAGATAGGTCCCTACGAATAGTCTCTCCAATGTTGACGTTCTGTCCAGTTAATAAAAATCCGCCAGCTTAAATTTGTTAAGATTAGGATACTTGCTGATGATCTTGTTTCCTATCTCCTTTACAGACCATAGTATTCAGACTTTGGATTGTTATCCTCACATTAATGCAAGAGCTTGGATCGAACAAGGTTTGCAGGGATATTTGACAGGTTCTCGATCAGTAGGACATCCAGCCATCACGTTTTTCGAATGCCCATAAGCTGCTTTCTGTATGTGCCTAACAAAATTTTTTGTATTGCCATTAACTTTGACATCCAGGCTGCGTTGACTAGCCTGCTTACTGTGAGATCAGGCTGTATTCAAAGATGTGACCCGCATATAAAATTTGTTAACTGTGTTAAATGCTGGAGGATCATAATTAGATTTTTGTTTTGGGTCCTAAATTAAAGACTTGTATTGTAAATTAAATGTTCATTTCTGTTGATTTACTTGGGGTTGATGGGTACAAACGGGTCAAGCATTTTTGCTCTTAGATGGCGATAATATGCCTCGATGCATTGGTGCACCTCCAAAAAAAAAAACATCTAAGGGAAGTTAACATAATTTAAATAAATTCGCAGATTTGCGTCCTTTTTTTAGATTTTAAAGTCCATTAAACGCCAAACCAATATTCAATAGGAGACAATGACCAGCAATCAAGCAGACAACTAAAATGGATGTGAACAATTCAACACGATTTATGAATGTTTTTCATTTGTTCAGGTTCTCATAAATGTTTAATAATGGTTCATGGTACTTTCGACACATTGTCAGAAGACTGAGGAAGAATGGACAAATAAGATTTTAGATGCTGCTGGGACGGTCTGGGCGCAGCTCGATGTTATTTGTTTGCTATTAAAATATTGCCGTTTGTAGTTTGTATGTTTGTTTTCTGTTGCTGTGTAGTATATTGTGTATGTTTTGTTTCATTTAACCGTTTCTTTGGTGCGTACTTTTCACATTTATCTTATGTTTTGTTCGTTTTTATTATTTATTTTAATTACTAAGATCAAAGGCTACACACTCTCCCTCGTAAGGCCTTGACATTTCGCCTAGCGATGGCTAGCACTGTCAGGGTTAGTAATCAGTGTTGAGTGTTTTTACTCTTTACACGACTGTCAATCATATGGAGATGTATTGCAATTTTTTTCTTTCACCAATTATCTTTGTGGATTTTTTTTTATTTTTTAAGGAAATAGATAAGTCCTAGAGGCTTTGGTTTGATATTTAATACAAATTTGTGTATAGTGGTTCTTAGTCGGCCGATAGTATTGAGGCAGTAGAGCACTTTGCGAATTCCGTAAATAATCATTAAATTGAAACAAAATTCTGGTTGCTTGTATTTTAGGATTCTAAGAAATTATAAGTATTAACCCTGGATTTAGAATCAAACAACCTGGATATGCCGGTTCTGTGTTGACAGCGCTTTCAGTTCAGCAAACAAGTGTTGTCCAAGCCTTGTAGCGCTTAATCCAAGATTCTGTCATGTAGCTTCCTAAGAAATGATTCTTTATTATTGTTGAGTGAACAAATTGCTTTGCAAAAAAAAAAAAAAAAAAAAAAAAATTTCGGTACAAGACAAAGAAATCTCTTATTATCATTAGTTGTTTAGGTTAATGCGTTACTTAAATGGTTTAAGTACAGTGGAAATGTTGAAGGCAAATTTTGAAATAATTTGTAGTAAATGAAATTAAGCTGATACTTGTTTAGGTTGAGTTTTCTTATGTGTCGAGTCTTTCATTAAACGCTTTCTAGTATCTTTCCGCTCGTTCTTAGTATCCGCTGTGACAAGAGTTGTGTGGCACTTAGCGCTACCCTATAGAAACTACAAGTCGTTGTTGTCTACATTAACTGATTCAGGTCAAAAGAAGTTGTGCTTGCCGTTGATAGTGACCATTAGACCAAGGTCGTTTGCACCGGCACTCCTAGTTCTGTTGGAGACTCTTGGATCTCATTCGGATTGGTACCGCCCCCACGTTTGTTTGCTTGTTCACATACCCATTCACCCATAAATCTTCATTGCTAAATATGATTTTTATAGTGGTACAGTTTCTTTAAGGTAGACAGACAAGGCAACTTCTTCGGTTTGGTCATGGTGACTGTTCGGCCGAAAACTGATTTTTATTCTAAAGACACTAAAGACACTTTTTTACACTTGCTTACTCTAACGTCGTCGATATTGTTGGTATACCAAGCGAGATGTCACTGCAGCTTACGGGGAATTTGACAATAGGAGTCGGTACAGTTTGAACTTCGATTCCTGCATTACGACTGCCAATAGTTTGAGCTTCTCCAACCACATATCAACGTTGCATCTAAGTATCTAGCAGCCACTTTGTCTCGACTTGTCGTTTCTATGGAACACAGATGCTCGAACATAAGCCAGTGTTTGGCACAATCTCAATTGACAAACGCGCTAAAATAGAAGAACTATTTAGAGAGAAATACTGAATCAGGTTGAAACACTATAACTGTGGCCAATGAGATTCAGTCATACGTTTTTCATCCTTTATTTAATTTTATTTCCCATGTATGTATTGCCTTGTTCACATCGTTCGTATCATAAGCACAGTGCAGATCTGAAATTGAAATAAAAATTAAGGAAGAAGCATACACGTGAGCACATTAATGAACAAATAAAACGTCTTACAAAATTTATTTTTTTGTAGATGTTGCTGTTTGTTTGTCCCAGCTTTGTATTTTTTAAGCACTAATGCATAGGCGATGAGAACATTTTCTTGCCTTTGAAGGGTTGGCTTTGTGTAGGGACTGTGTGCAGTTGCTGTTATAGTGCTTATCGGTTTTGCCTATTGTAAAAAATAATATTGAATTAAAGCTGCGATCTACCCATGGTTTCAGGAACAGAAATTTTTGTTCTGAAGACCAATTTCAGTTTTTTGAGAGATTTGTTCTGACAACGATCACCCACTCGACACAATATGTTCCGGAAAAAACAAGGCTCCATATGAATGCGATGCTTGTAAAGCGACGTGGTTAGTAGTCTTATCAGTTAAGCAGAACAGTAGCATTCAATCTTTTAATATTTTATTATTTTTATAATAAGTGAACAAACAAAGACTGTAACCACCGATAAACCATTAACCACCGAGTTAAAACATTAACATAAACAAAGATGAACAACCATGCTCGTGTATTTTATTATGACTACAATATGGCGTAGTATATATATGGTTATAATATGAATATACATACTAATATACATGTGGCTGCTCAGTTCAATTATTGCGTTAACAATTGAAGTATCCCTGCAGGCCTGTCCACATTGTTCAGGACAAAAATTAAAGGATTAAACCAAATTCAGCTGAAAAAAGTTCCCGGAACAAACATTTCACTCTCCTTCCTCTCTCTCCTCAAAAAGAGAAACGTCAAAACTCAATATAAAAAAAATTGTTTCAGAACAAATAACTTTTGTTACGAATACCATTGAGTGAAGTCCGAAGCTTAAGGCGTGAGGTGTGTGAGTCGAGGATGGTATTAAATATTTTACATCCGATTGATGTAGGAACGTTGTCGGGGGTCTAAAACAGATTTACGGATTTTTTTATTAATTGTAAAATGAAATTTAGTTTAACTAATGTGTGGAAATACATAATTTAAAGTGAAAAAGGTTTATTAAATAAGAATTGTACAATATCGTCGAAGTGATATGAGTGCAATTCGATTTAAAAAATCTTTTGGCTCCTACAGTATAAAACTGGAACTGGAGATATTGTCGACCGATTTTAAAGAGGGAACGGTAGACTTAATAAATTATAAATTGTCTGATTGAGGCAACAGAACAGGCATTATGCAGTAAGTGTAGTGAGAAAAGTTATTGCAACTCTTCGCTGTTATTATGCCAACCTTGAGAAGATTAAGGTTTAGATTTATCGTCGTTTAACGCCGCGGGTCGCGGGGGCGGGCGTGAGTAAAAACTGTGCTTATGCAACGACTGCACGATTGCCGTCTCATCAGTCAGCGTGTAGGCACATACTAAGTGTTAAGAAAAGCGAATATAAATAAATAACAAAAAAAATAAATAATAAAATAAAAATAAATATAATAGAATATCAATAATATAATATATAATAAATAATAATAAAATGATAATACAAAAAAAAAAAATATAACTACAAAACAAACAAAAAAAAACAAATACAAATAATAATATAATATAACAGAAACCTTAACACCAAAGTATATATCAAACAAAAACAAAATAAGAATATAGATCTGCTAACTGGAAAAGCGGTTAGTTACTGAAGTTTCTGAACCTACAGAGCAAAGTAAAAAAGATTAAACGAGAATGGGATTTAGCTCATAGATAGATTGCCTGATAATAGCCAGCTGAGATCCTTAAAGGAAGCTACAACAGGTAATCCTTGAAATCACAGAACACTTGAAATAGTTCCATAGAACTGGTTGCTGTGACGTAGCTTGCTGAATGGCAATTAGTTTCTTAACCACCTAAGGATTCTAGAATGTAAGGATAACAGAGAAGAATAGCATAGTTTTCGGTACCTATAACAGGAAAATAGAGCTAATTAAAAATGTGTTATTTTAGTAGATAAAGAATCTAGGAGATCTGTGTTCGAAGTAAGCAGCATGACGCAGCTAGTATGCAGTTTACAGAGGAGCTATACAGGTTAGAAGCCAGAATATATCAATGAACAATTTGGTATCGGGATTACGCACAGCGTTAGATTGCTGGGTAACCGCGGCATGGACGAATAATGATTATGTAGTACTCGTAGCCAAACAAGAATGTGTATGTGTATTTTGTGTGTTCTATTTATAGTGTATATTCATTTTGATGTGGTAATTTTCTCTCCGTAATTTTTGGTTTCTGTGTTATCTCTATTTGTGGGTTAGCCGTGCGTGTATCTGTATTTTAATTTAGTTGTTGTCGTTGTTTTTTTTGATCATTTTCTTGTTTCCTCTGTTGTGCGTGTTATTGTGTTTGTATCGATTCGATAATTGTTGTTTAATTTTTTAGTTTTCTGCTTATTTATTATTCTTTTAATTTTCTTAGTTTGTTTTATTGTTGGTGTTGGTCTCGTGCCTGATATAGAGAGTCTTTTAGCACGAAGTGTCGTTGTTATTGTATTATGTATTGCTCAGATATGATTTGGTATATTCTCTTTGTTGGTTAAGTCTGGTCAGTTTTTTTT
>QOCX01002646.1:0-21077 GCA_005959815.1 Sarcophaga bullata
GAGAGAGAGAGAGAGAGAGAGAAATAATTGGTTTTGGCCTACAAACCAAAAAAAAAAAAAGAGAAATTTTTTTTAAAAGAATTAAAACAAAAATAATAACAACAAGAAAGAAAAAGAAAAAGAAGAGGAAGAGGAAGAAGAAAATTAAATATTTATTTTAATTGTTAAACAAATACAGACGATTGTTAGACAAGCAGACGTTTAATTAACACTTGAAATGATGTTCGTCATCGTCATTCTCATCACTCATTCATTCGCCTAAAATAACCTTAAAAATCAAAATAAAACAGAAACAAAAACAAAAACAAAAACAATAGCAAACATAAACTAGCAATTCTCTCGTTTAAAGAGAACATAGAAAAAGTTATGAAATGAAAAACACAAACGAACCAGAGCAACTACTTGTAGAGAGGGCAGAGTGTAAAATCTATTCGTAAAATATTCGTGTTTGTTTATTAACAAAAGTGTCGCCCTTAGTGAGAGCATTAAAAAAGCAACAACATTTCATTCCAACATAGTTTCTCCCATTACTTATCAGTTCTCTTTAAAATAAAACAACAATAATAACAATAACAACAAAAGAAATTAAAAACTTGTGTCTGTGCTCTGAACTCTAGTGAAGGAGTTGTTGTTTCTTTCTGATTAAAAAAAAAAAATTTCTTTTTTTTCAAATTAATTTCGAATTTTTTCTTTGAAATGTTGACAGGGTGTCTAAGGTGACTAGAGAATTTTTGTAATCGTTAGTCACTTTCAGTAGGAATCTATAAAAGAGCTGATCGCCTTCCATTTTACCCACTTCAACTGGGCAAGAAGTGGCTTATAAAAGCACAGACAGGACAGGTTTTTTATTTTTAATTGTTATTTTAGTTTTTTTTTTTTTAAACATAAGCTATGCTAGCAAGTTTACAGCAAGTTCTAGAATGTTATTTCTAAAGCGGCGCGCGCATTCAAAAGTCTATCGCACTAATTTTCCGTGGCATTTTTTTTGCCAGTGTTTTGGTCTGTCATATCTCCGTAATGGACTCAACGCAATTACCTGTGAACCTTGCCATCCCCCGCACCTCCTTCCGCTCCTGCGCTGCACTTCAAAATTAAATATTTATATAAAAAATATATATATTATATAAAAGAGAATATAAAAAAAAAAAAAAAAAAAATAAAATAAACTGATATAATAAAAAAAAAACAACTTGGTCTGCCATTTTCAAGACTCGCTCAACCACTCTGTGCGCTCTGGTTGTGTCGGCGTCAACACTTTGTCCTTAACAGGGGTCGCTATAGAAGATAGTCCAACAGATGTCAAAGTCTCATCTTCCAGCACTCACCTCACCGCCCCACACGCCCATCTCGCGCATCCGCTCGCACTCGACCACACTTAACATTACAACGTTTGATCAATCAACCTACCATCTAAGAGCCATGGTTCTCACGAGACCACGGCCAATGTTCCCAAAATTCTTGGTTGACTCTCCCTGCAATTCCTCCTGCTCTGACAAATAAGCGACGTTCGCTTTTCAATTAATGTTGTCGGTACACATCAAGGATTTGGTCATCATGGATTCCAGTTTCCATTCGCTATGTTGCTTGTTCTCGTGGACATCATTTGTTCTGAAGTAGGATACTTGCCTTTTTTTGGGCCTGACAGGGCATACGTTCTATAACCACAGTATCCCGCCTAAAAGTGAAAAATCTAGGAGAGTCGGATAATCACATTAACATTGCGTTAAATGGTTGCGCCGTGCTCATTTTCAAAGGAATATGGGCCAATAATTCCTCCGCTCCACAAGCTTCACTAAACAGTCACTTGTAATGGGTACATTGGCTTCTGTAAGACCACGTGTGGGTTTTCTCAGCCCTAAATACGGCAATTTTGCCTTCTTAACGTACCTAGCATGTTGAAAATGAGCTTCATTCGAGCTTCATTGACATCATCGTAGAGTTTCTCGTTTCTAACTGAACTTTGAAGGGGTGCTACCGAGATCTTTTCACAAAATTCCAAGAAAACTGGTGCGTGAAATGTTCAATGTTCGATGTTGATGGATTCTCCTAACGCACACCCATAGCCATAACTTCGATATTTTCGGGTGTAAGCACTGTACGAGCGCGATCATCGACAATGAAATTAATTTCACGAACCTTAGCAATAAACTTGTATATACCGGGTACTGTTGGTACCTCTTTGTCACCAAATTTTGTTGGACCAATTGTCTTAGTTTTGGAAATAAATTTCCAATAAATCCCAATGTTGCTCAATAGTAAATCGATTCATTATGTTTAGCGGAGATAAAATGCTGAATATTGAGACAGAATAGAATGCCGTAAGTACTGTCAGATTCAAAATAACCGATGGTTCAAATTTAAACCGATAGATGGTGCACCCGTTAGAGTAATACCTGTTTACCATGTATGCTACAAAAAACCTCTGAAATGTTATTGTAAATTTACATTGTTTTTATAACAAGAGCCTTACCTGTTAGCAAACTATTATTGTTATTGTTGCGTGTAACACCCTGTATTTATAAAAATTTATTTCGTTCTTTTTTTTTTTCTTTTCAATAATTTTTCTCAATAATTTATAATCGATAGCCCAGAAGGTGTTAATTTAAGCTGGCAGACGTTGACAATTCGACCTTTGGAACTGAAAGTTCCCGTTTTCTTTTTTCTCCTTTTGAAAAAAGTTAAGCGTGTACGTGATAGACCAGGCTTAAGCGGTGCGTTAAGACTAAAGCGAGGGCAAGAGATGGATTATTTGAATTCAAACCAAAACAAAAAACATGTTTCTCAAAAGGGGAAAAAAAAACAATGAAAGAAAGAAATTTATTAATTAAAGCTGATCATACACGTTAATTCATAACCACATGCGAGGTAGTTATCAAATTATAGAATACGATTGGAATAGAAATAGAAATTTAAACTTTCTCTCATTATTATCTGCGCTGCTCCATATGACTGACTGAAGGGAAATCACGTAAAACTGATTTGAACTGCCATTAATTTATGCCCACCAAATCACACAAACACACACAGAACAGATCGTGGCGACACGACACATGATTAACGAAACGATTTGTTGAATTTGTTGTAGAAGTAAAAGCCAAAAAAAAAAGAAAGAAAAAAACGTTCTACAAATAAACGCCGACTGTAGTCGTGAACTGAACTCGTGCAGCACTACTGTCACAATTTAATCAAGAGCACACAGCTGCTGGCTGCTGCTTGCTGCTGCTGCTGCTGCTGTCGCTGCATATAAAGTGGGTCACACATACGCACTACAGAGTCTAGCGGAAACTTACGCACAGACTGTATGACAGAAAAACTATTGCATTTGAATAATAAGTTCAAATGTTGTCTTGATTGTAATGGCAGTTCTCTAAAGGATTGATTTCCTTCAAATTTTATTTGATTGTGTGATTAAGACAACATAACAGTTACTCTCGAAGGCATTTAAATCCCATAGGCCTTGAAGACCGAAAGGTTTTGTAAAAACATAATTGTAGTACAAGGATGGATCAATAAGTTCCATCCTCTTAACTATAAATTGTTGACACTCGCCAATGCTCATCGCGCATAACTGTCACTGTCTTCATGGTCAAAGCTTGTACAATCAGCGTTATTACTGTGTGTTTTGAAATGCGGGTAATAATAGCCGTCCATGCTTCTGTATTCACTTGGATCTTTAGTCACAGGTTCAATGCTCTCATATAATGTTTCATTGGGAACCCTCGTTTACAATTCTTCTTTGACGCAACGAGTCCACCTTTAACTACGTGTACTCAATTCAAGATCTGGTAGGTTTCCATTCGCCTACTGTTCGCTTATTCGTGACATAATATTTTTCTGAAGTTTTGTCTTTCATTTGGCCAGATGGGGAGCATTAACTTCTACACCCACAAGTGAGCTCGCCTAAAAAGTAGAAGAGGTCTAGGTCTGGTAAAGTGTAATCGGATGGGAAAACTTTCGAACGCACTTACCTAGGCACCACATTAAGCCTTTATCTTTCCTTGATTTCCGTGTTGCCGTCCGATTATCCCTACAAGGCTTGACTCATCTTTGTTCCTCAAGCTTAATGATTGAATTCGATTCTGCTGGGTCCATCTGACTTAGCATGGAGTAGTTTGTTTAAGGATTTGCGTGTCGCGAGCGCGCGGAGATGACGCAATTTCTTTCAGCTTTCCTAGTGTCGCATTTGCCATGCGATTAGCTCTTAAAGGCATGGTCCATTTTGCTCTTTAAGCTTGATAATTGTCAATCAATATGCAAACGAATTTAGAGGACATTGAGGAGTTTGCATCCTTCTGCTGGAAATTTAAGATAAAAGCTTCCATTGTATGCTCCAATATGGATTTCATTTACAGTTTAAACATCTACGTCACAATATGCAAGTTTGTTCATGAATGTTGCTTGCTTAGCTACCCCAATATCATTTGCTCATCACACAATGAGTGCGCCCACGAGAATTTTGTAATAAAACATCAGGCCTATTATTTCACCCAATAGTGTATATCCTCCAAGCATTATCTTGAATTTTTCTTTTCTGTCCCTCTTGGTCGATTGTTTATTTCAAAGTTTACTGGAAAGCACTGAAAAAGATCAGAAGAAAAAGTACGTTTAAATAAAATATCAAGTCTCGTGTGGACTGCATGTAATAAATGCTCATTTAAATAAAGAATTATTTTATAATCAGAAAAATTAAAATAAAAAAAAAATTTTTTGAAAAAGAAAAAACAAAAAAAAAATAATTTTTCATTCAGTATTTCAATTTTAATGTGCACTTATGTGTACGTTGGGTTCTTTCCTTATCTTTTCAATTTTCCATGGCCTGCAAATTACACAAATAAACAGAACAGAAATAACGGAGCCTATATAACTGTAACAGTAAACAGAAAAACAAAAAAGATGAACCAACGAACAAACAAATGAATGTCATGTCTGCCATTGTCATTGTTGTTGTTGTTGCTGCTTGTTTATGTGATGTTGATGTTGATTATTTTTGGGTGTTCATTCGTTTGTTCAATTTTCTTATACATGCACCGCACGTCCAGACAAATTCGCACACTCACACTACACATGTATGTATCTACATGCAGACATACTTATGCAAAAATAATTGCAGTAATGCAGACAATAAATCAAAAACGAAAAGAAAGAAACGAAGCAACAATAAAAGTCAACAACATTATCAGCCATCGTACTATACATTCATACATACATGCAATGGCAACAACAATAATAACCGCAACGGGAGCAAACAAAAAAAAAAAGAAAGAAAAGAAAACAGCAATCATCGTATGATTTTGATCAACCAACTATTGGGTCTTTCAACAGGTTCTTTCGAATTGTGTTCTGTTTAGTTTTGTTTAGATAAAGTACCATGTACTTCATGCTTTTTACATAATTGTCCTATCGAGAGGACTATTCGTTGTGTGGTGTAGAAATTCGCGTCCATTGGTTCAGAAAACGGTCGGCGAAATGCAAGAGCTGTTAAAAACATAGGCCACACTGAGTCGTGACTAGGGTCTCCACTTGTACAAAATGAATCTGACCCTGTAACTGAAGATAAACGCCTGTAGACAGGAGCAGTTGGTAACTGATCCTAATGAAGTCCATTTCTTGATGAATGCGTACCTAAACAAACAAAATTTTTCACTTTCAGGCCATACCAGGCCACATGAGATTCAAAAGCGTTCAATACATTCCATAAAAGTCACTGTTTTGTGTGAAGTTTGAGTTGGCAACGTTATCGTTTCATATTTGTTTGAGGACGACATTAAACGCTCCATAACATAGCTATCAACAGCCACAACTTCAGATCGGTGGTTCTCAATTGTCAACTGAGATACCACAGCGTCGAATAAATCCCATAAAAGTCACTGTTTCCTGTGGATTTTGAACTGGTAGTGACAAAGGTTCATATTTCTTTGAGAACGACATTGTCCAGGCAATTACTGCCTACCGTCAGTGTTATAGGTCGACGATTAGCAACTTTTTTTTTTTGGTCAGAATCGAATGATCTAAACACCAACAATGTGTAATTTCAACAGAACGTCGCTACGTTTCACCCAACTCATGCCACATTTGATACTCTGCACGAGCGATTCAAGAACACAGGACATCTCTTAAACTGACCACCGAGACCACACGATCAGTTATCTTGTGGGGTTTTCTTAGTCCCGAAACCAGAATGGTCCGCAAAGCCAATGTAATCTTTGCTATCTGTCGGTCAAATTCAACACTAGAATCATGGAAAATTTAACATTTCGTATGAATTCCACCTACAGAGAAGCTAGGCCGTAATCCTGACTGAAGGGTTGTAATGGCCAATTATGTATGTCCACCTAGAGAAACCCAGGCGTATATTTAAACGTTTTTTAAAATATCAACAGGTCTTTGCAAACGATAAATAAAGAAAAAAAAAAGGTTGAAAGAAAGATCCGTTACAATCACAACAACAAATAAATTGAAGTACAACTCTACTCCACGTGCTTAAATGTAGTGGTTTTTACTGTAAATAATCTATAAATCCCTCTCTCTTTTCTCTCTGCTAACTATCGTTTACACTCGTAATGAACCTTTTAGTTTTTGTTTACATTGTTTCAAAGGATTAATAACAACACAAACTGACTATCATAGGTGTTGTTGTTGTTTTGTTGTTGATTATTATCTCTTTGCTCTCTGTGGTGGCTCTGCTTTTTCTTTGTTTTTGGCTGTTTCAACAGAAAGGTGTTTTTTTTATTTTATTTCCATAAGCCTTGTAATTGCGATTGCCTACACACCACCTGCTGTGTAATGTATATTTATTGTCTTGTTTTGTTTTGGTCTACATTGTGTGTTTTATGTGTGTATGTGTGTGTGTGTGTTTGTGTTTGTGTGTAAGCAGAATTTTTTTTGCCTGTTGTTTGTCTCGGTATTGCGAACTCTTCTGTTTGTTTATTTTATTATCCAATAACAAATGTGTACAGTGCTTGCTAAATTATAATACGTGTCTCATGGGTCACCCTTTTTATCATTCTGTAACATAAGGCACGCAGTGCTAAATGGAATTAGGCTCTGCAGCCTTTAAGGGAAACTACTGGGAAGGCTGAATTGAATTCATTTCTTGAGTCCATACAGCCAAGATTCAAATTTAATCCTGTTTTGATGTCACTTAAAACCATGGTTTTTTCGGGCCTCGTGAATTCTCAGAACTCCCTGAACTTCAGTCCATCTCCTTTCTAAGTTCTAATTTAGCCCATAAAAAATATGTGTGGACTTAGCTTTGGCGTAAGATGTAGTACACTCCTATTCCCGTTGATCAAGTCTGGCTGGTGTTAGTTTAATGCTTGCTTAAGTTTCATTAACGTTGACAGAATTTTGAGAGCAAGAATCAATTACGATTGACAACCGGCAGTAGATAGAAAGTTTACAGAGACTTTAACATCCTTAACAATGCACAAAACCACAGCAGATTGACATTATGCACTGGGTGCATACACTGGATTTTAGCAACGCTTGCATAGCTTCACTTTGGCCCTTTCTCCTTCAACTTTTTTTTTGCAAAGAATGTTGGAGTATCTTGATTTTGAAACTTCCGGATAAAAAAAACTCTGTTTATGCCGAGACCATTGTGCGGAATCTGGATGCCCGCAACATCTTGTAAACTTGAAGCCGGAATATTTGAATGTGGAACACTACCGCAGCATCAGGAATTTCGGAACCTGCCTGGAATCCTAAAACCACTTTGTTAAACGAAAACGTTTAGGGATGTCAAATATATTGATTGAAACATTATGTACGTCAAAGATTTCCCTCCATGTGGCAACTTGCTTAATGTTGCGAATACGCGGTTGGAGCATATACTAACATCCCAGAAATCCGATGTTGATGTCGAAACTTCTGAACATCGAATACCATCCTGAAATAATGCAACGTCTGCTAAACTAAATCTTAAAAGGTTTTTCAAAGTTTTAGTACCGTATCCTTAAAAAAAAACAGATTTTGTGTTTGTCACCTGTCTGGTAGAATTTTTTCTTGCACTGTATTATAATTCTAACCGAATGCCATATGGTTATGACTGACGTTGAACTGCACTGACTGACGGTCTGCTTTGTATGAGCGTAAACCGAAAAATTTGTAATTGTTGAGCACAAATTCAATCGTAATTTTTGTTCTTTTGTTGCACAGTGGGCTTCACAGACAGCAAGATGTCAGTCCAGAGAGATAAGCGAAATATTTTTCCATTTTACTGCTTAACACTTTCATGAATGTCAAACCCCTAGACCGCTTTAAACATTATTTGGTATGTGTTACACGAATATTTTTCTACCTTTCGATGCCAGAATAAGGGACCCCTAGACTTGAAATAACGCCAAATTTATAGAAGCCAAACCAATTTGTCGAAGAAGATCAGCAATTAATCTAGGTATTTTATTGGACTCGTAAGCCAACAGAATACACAGTCACGTTAGAATCCCTTTCGAATTGGAGAATATAAACGTAGGTAGTAGCGTTTGAATTCTCTTTGTTGTTGCTTAAACGAGTGCTGGACGAAGCCAGTTCAACATTATTTTACAGTTAACTGCCGACTGATCCCTTCCACCTGTTCATCCGCTACGGTTTCAAGGGCAACTCAAGGTCCAAAGAGTAGATTTTTGAAACATAATCGTCCTCAAAGCCCATTTTACTTCGAAGAAGGGATATGTTCCAGATTCCACAGTATCCTGGTACTGGTGTCCTCCACCATCGAGAGCAGAAACTGGTGGTTTTACCTAGAACTAGAAATTCAAAAATCCTTTCTGAATTACTGGGAGACTTCTAGGATCGTTAAGATAGAAGGGCAAATTAAGCAATTCCATGGGAGGTGTAGAACAGAAAATGAGGAATTTCTCTGAAGACCCGACCGAACACGTGTATGAAAAAGGAAGGGGCTCCTGAAAGTCTACTGACGACATATGTAAAGTTATCTTCTAATCCGTCACGTAAGATGGAGGGAAACCATCTAACCTTCACTGCCGAAGCTGTACCATTCCTCAATGCATTGAATTCTTTCAATCTTCTTTACTTTCTAAGCAGCTCTAGGTGTTTGTAATCCTTCTTCCATCCATCTATAATTCAGTGGTGGTGATGTCTCCCTGTATTATTATCCCCAAATTCTGTTGCCCTGACAAACCATCGAATATTCTGTATCCGAAGGGATAACTGCCTGCTCAGTACTTTGCCCTGTCTCCCTGTAGTGTGCAAGTTTCTTCAGTCACTGTCACTCTTATTTGTCAGCCTTGCAACGGGGCATTGGCCAAAACTCCAGTGTTTATTGGTTCTGTACATTAGTCCCGGGGTTTTTGCGTTAGTATCGCCACGATGGCTACCCCACGGTGCTTTAAGCATGGCCCCTGCGTCCCCACGCACAATGATGCAACCATATGATATCCAAAAGCATACCATTGGTTACATCACCATATGTTAGTACCAATTCGAAGCCATGTATTTGGACATGATTTCCCTCTTGTAACGCCACATCGAGGGTATAAACCAAAGCCACCATTCTGCTCCCACTAGAGGCGCGCATCATTGTCGGGCAGAGACTAGTCTCTAGGACTCCCGATACCCGTGGTACCATAATTAAGCAGCTGGTCGAGCTTTGCAGACCAGTCTACTACCATCTGAATCACAAACGGTTCGATACTGGTGACCCTTTGAACACAACAATCACTACCAGAGGAATACTATTCAACGGCGACAACAACACTGGACAAAGAGCACAAGCCATGGGGCAAAGGGCAGGAGCCGCTGGCAATTGAATCGCATCCTATGAATATCGTATCGGATTTGTTCACCATAGCCTCCACAGCTTCTCTGACATATGCTTACTTACTTACCAGCCTCAACACATTCTTATAATCGATGATAGGGCTTTCTAGATTTGGCCATTCCAACGAAAACAAGGTTGTCCCTCTTCCGCTCAACCTTTGGCAGATCCCCGCATCAAATACCCGTCGGCCCGAGCATTCTTCTCCACTCTCCGACATACGCAACGGCGTTTAATTCACAGAGCCTCCCAGCGTCGCTATAAGTCAGATTCTTATTGCCATGTGTCTATACATTGCCCAACTCCATCTGAGTTGTTTCCTGTCTGCATAGACAGTAACTCCATTGAACATATCCAATGCACAAGTCTTGTGTTGCACCCCAAGATTTTTCTGCGAGCCTTCTAATGAAATTGTGAATGCTTCTAACGTGTGTGCTGCTAATAACCATGAATGTTTTCTTAAATAATCTTAACTTCCCTGAGGCATTTATTGACTTCCTTATTACATTTGTAACCACTGTAGGAACACTAAATTTTTGGCATGAAAAAATTGTCACTCTGTGTTGCTTTTGTCTCACTTCGATGGTCACGTACATTGAAAAAGAACGGCACAGACGTCGATACAAGAGTGCAAAAAAATATTAATTTGTAGACGTTACTGTTAAAAAAAAAACAACAAAAAAAAAACACAAAAACATTTAAAATTTGATGCTGATTGTTCTGTTAAATGTCACGTCATGTTTGAGCTGACAGTTGTAAAGGGTTGAAATCGAAACCAAACGAATGAACGACCGTCGGACTCTGACTACTGAGTTTAAATTTGATTATTTGCCTCTCAACTGTCCATCAAATGGACAGACAACAAGCAGGCAGGCTTTCAATTTAAATGTCAAGTTAACAACAAAACAACTGGTCAAAAATGAAAATGAATGAAATGACCGAACTAAAGCACTAAGTTTATGAAGTCCAAGCCTATCCAAAATTAATAGCTTTTTAGAGGGATTGAGTCCCAAAGCATATAAGAGAGTCTTAAGCAGATATTTTCTTACAACTTACGGCGGAAATAATAGCTGGACTTCAAAAGCGCAGCAACATTGTATAACTGCAAACTGATGTGAATCGCTCTCCAGCACATAATTTATAGATCGTTCGCTTTTGAGCTTTGTAGCCAGTGAAATATTTTAAAATCGTTAAAGATTCATTGAAAAAATTAAAAAAAAAATTAACTGCCCAGACCAACATGTTTCGTCAAGATTAATCAGTCAGTCAGTCACACACAGACTCTGTTTAATTTGTGTGTATTAATCATTCCATTTCGTTTCACTTTCATTGCGTTGTATTACGTTACGTTACCGTTACTTTTGCTTGAACGTTTTAATCTTCAAAGTCAATCTGTCTCCAGGTATTAATCACACGAATCAAGACAAACGTCAAGCAGCAGTCAAACAATTTAAAAAAAAAAAACAAAAAATTCAGTACAACCAGCAACAATTAAAGCTAATCAAGCGATTTTTATAAAATAAAACCAAAGGAGAGCTGTGGCATGCACGTACACATACCTTGGATTAAAACAAAACATGACAGCGACATTTAAAATTAAAAAAAAAATAAACGAAAATCTGTCTTATTTGACGTCATGTTTTTAGCCGCTAGACATCCATACTCCCCCGGGCATTAAAACCGTCGTAAAATGATCAAGAGGAGGTACTCACTATAATCGTAACTCTTCAGTTGACAGACAATGGGCCACGCATGCTAGGAAATTCTACGACCATGATCATGCTGATACTGAAAATAGCTTATTTGGATCCTAGTTGTCAGTAAAAGAAACCATTATTGATCCATTATGTCACCGCAGCCTTCTATTACCTTTAACGCTGGAACCAGTCTTTAATGAAGCCTCTTGGAGTGTTCTAGTATGAATCCTTGACTTATCACTGAGATTATCTGCCTAATAATAGAGGTCCAGATGATATTTTCTCCTACGACATAATGGCGCGCATGCGTAAGGTCTCAGACAAGTTAAGGCGCTAAGCATGCTCCCTTCAATTTTGAGCAGAGTTTCATCGCTCTCTGCATCCGTCAGATAGGTCAGATAGGTTCATCAATTTTGGCTGCATCCGAAGGTCATACAGTCTGTCTATCGGATCAAGAGGGAATGAAGCTTGTTTTATGGTGTCGGGTGAACTCTGCTTTACTCCGTCTACACTATTTTCTACACTTAACTGATCTTCTACTGAAGCAGCGGCCTAAGCTGGTAGCAGTAAGGCTTAGTGCCTTAAGATATGGAGCTACCCAGTTAGAGACTATCATTCACTTAAAGTTTCAGCTCTCTTCACCTTGCTACGAAGTGAAACACGTTTATGAACTCTTAGTTTTTGTCATTCTTGTTTGAACTTTACAGTATAAAGATGTCTGCCGCCACACATAAGTGGCCATTACAATCCTTCAGTCAGGATTATGAACTAGTTTCTCACTCAGGCACATAAGTGGCTGCGGGACCTGCAGTTCAAAGTCGACTCCGAACGATAAATTTTTGAAAACTTTTCATGGCAATTTTTTATTTACTCTCCGAGTTTTTGCCAGAAATCTACAGAGAGGAAGTCGACAAAGAAATATTGTTCGTATTCCATTTTGGTGGAATGTCCTGAAGATGACATGGGGTTGTACAGGTAGTCTAGAGGGTGTCGTTAGTTCAATTCCCAACTGCTTACAAATATGCCTTCTGTCCTCTTATATAGTCCATGTAGGAAAACCAATTTGAGGTAAGTAGGTTTGCTTTAGGGAATGTTTACCCCACGGGTTGGATATTTATTATGATATTAAGGTACACTTATTATGATACGCTGACCTTAATAGGACCTTGAATTTAGAGGAGAGTTTGCCATCTAATCTGACCTAACATGTACTGTCCGAGTACCATTGCCAAGAGGGTTCAATGTAGACGAATAGTCAATGTAATTTCAAATACCAGTTCAATATGAAAGTATTGACTGATAAGCTGCCACTAATAAGTTTAAAATTTTAATTTTGAGTTGAATTGTTTTTTTTTTTTTTTTTTTTCATAATTTCACTGGCAAAAAAGATAATTCCGTAGAAAGAAAAGATGACTCCATATAACCCGCTGCAAAGCACGAATTGCATCAGACACTTATTTCTTTTTTTTTTTTTAATTATCAAAGAATTCGTTTGGCTTTTTTTTCTAAATTTTTTAATGAGATTTTTGCAACATTCATGGTCATAAAACTAAAAAAAAAAATCACAAAAAAAAATCGCAAAAAAAAAGAAAATTAAACTCGTGTTAGTTACCAAGCCAGAGTTTAAAATATTCTACAAGCTTCCATCAGCTGTGAGAAAGAGTTATTAGGCAAAAGCTACAGGGAAAGAGAGAGAGAGGGAGAGAGAGAGAGAGTGAGAGAAAACTTTAAAATTCAAAGAGATAGTAGAGCATCAGTGCAGTTTTCTTGTAAACGGTACTGCAATTACACATACACTAATACACTCATAGGCCAGCACTAAAATGCATTTAAGAAAACCAACACACACTAACTACCAACTTAAGAGCACCCTCAATAAACTCCATATTCTAATGAAGAGTTTAAAGAGAGTGAGAATCATAATAAATTTGTTTGTAAATGTTTTATTTTCTTAATAACAAACATAATCTGTATTGAATTTCTTATTAAATTAATTGTTAATTGTTTAAATAATTATTTCTTGTTTATAATATCCTTTGCATCACAAACTGTGTCATTACTTTGTCGCTTTATTTGCTCACGTGAGTTTTGTTTTCTTTCGTTTGAAGGAACTAAAGAGAGTGAGAATTAGTGATAGGGAGGTAGAGAGAGAAAGAGAGAATGTAGTTTAATGATTATTAATATGCATGTGTGTGTGTGTGTGTGTGAGATAGTTTAGTCTGAAAAGGAAGAGAATTTAGCATACGAATGTAAATGTGAGCAGAATGAATGGCAACCACTTGTCTGTGTATTACACTACACATATTAAACAGGGCTGGGAAATATTATTTAAAATAGTAAAACAAAACCAGCACTATATAGGAAATGCAAAAGTCTACTTTAACATACTAGTTTACTTGGTATTTCTAATCCATTAGTTAGGATTCCAACGCGTACCACCCATAAGTAGAGGGCGGGGTCACACAGTTTAAAGTCGATTCCGAACGACAGATTTTTGAGAAAATTTTCATGACAATTTTATTTACTCTGCCAGAGTTTTTGCCAGAAATTTTTGGAAAGGAAGTCGATGAAGAAATATTTTTTCATATTTTCATTATGATGTCTGATCTGGGGTTTGTCTAATAAGCCAACAAACCTCGCGATTTATAAATACAGCGCGCTACCTACTAGACCACGGCTGCTTCAACAGTACTATATAGGCATTATAAAAGTTTTCTTTAACATACTTGGTATTTACAATCATTTAGTTGGGATTCCAATCTATCTCCTCTCACCACCAATGTGGAGTGGCCTACAGTTTGAAGTCGACTCCTAATGACACATTTTTTGAGAAACTTTTCATAGAATAAACTGTAGGTACCGTCACTTATGTATAAAATAAACACACACAATAGAAGTGGTGTAGGAAGCTAGGTCGTAATCCTTACCGAAGGTTTATAATGACCAATTATGTGTGGTGTATTCTCTCGTGTTACTCCTGAGATGTTAAACGACTGAATTACAGTAGAGAAGATGTATCCTGATTGGTGTTTCTACTTATCTGACAAATTCCGTAATGTGATGTGGTAGCAGAGTTGATTACTTTCTTTGTGACTATCTAGACTTTAGAAACCATCGTCTTAGAATCTTCGGCTACAGGTTCTTATTCAATAGTTCGGGAAATTTTCTGGTTTCAATTATATATGCCAGTCCTTAATTTTATAAAAAATACCAGCAGAACTGTCTAACGTGGACCCTATATTCCACTGATGGGAATCAAACCTACCACCCTCATATTAATAGTTTAACACACTACCCATTGGACTACCCGAAGCAACCAGGTTTTAATTCTATTTCTAAGAGACCCTTTGCTAAACATCAGCATTAATTACAAAGTAATTCCATATTCCCTTGGCTGCATAAATATATAAACTCATATACAGAGAGGGAGAGTTTACATTCATGCTTTGACCACTCTCAGTGAGCATAGAATCAAAACAAAACCGAAATCCTTTTTTTTTATTTTGGTTTTTCTTTTTCTGATTTTCATAGGAAAAACACTCTGCCACCACAAATTGCCACTCAAATACAAAAAACAGTTGCTCGCGTTCTACAGCAACGAGCACATCGTGTATACGAAACGGTTTTTCCTTTGCCGCCTAATAATCGGGAGTGCAATCATCATTTTCGTTTCTTTCATTTTCTTGTCTTGTTGTGTACCTACCGTGTGTATAGTTTTGTGTCTGTATGTGTGTGCTGTCTGCTTCTTCTTCTTCGTGCTCTTCTTCCAAATGGTGGCCAATGAAATGAAAATATTTTTTTCTATGAAAAAATCAAACAAAACAATAACAACTATAGCAGCGGCAGCAGCAACAACAAAAATTTTTATTTTTAAAAATACCAGCCTTTCGGACAGTTAGTTAGTCGAGCACAGCACACGGTTTTCAAAACAAAACAAAAAAATATTGAAAAAGAAGAAGAAGATGATGAAAAATAATTTGAAAAATTTTGTTTGAAATTAACGAGAAAGAAAAAAGTGTAGATAAAAATGGAAATATAAATATAACTGTTAAGTAAATAATGAATAAGGAAATGAAAAAAAAGGAAAAATTCAATGGAAATGTTTCTTCCATGCAGGAGGAAGTGTGAAAAAATTATTGATTTTCTTGCGTGATTCGTGTAATGGAATGTGAAGCGATATGATGGTGGCACAAATGCAAATGCTCTAAAAAAGAAAAACAACAACACCAACAACAACAGCAGAAACAAGACAACAAAAAAGAAAGGGAAAAATGTGGCAGCATGTAAAAGAAAAGTATCAAAAGGGAGAAAAACATGTTAAAAAGAATGAAAACCAAATGAAAATGAAAAATTGAAAAAAGAAGTAAGAAAAGTTATGATTTTCATTCGAAATCAAAGGAAAACAACAAAAACCAAAAAAAACAAAACACAAAAATTTTATTTAAAAAAAGAAAACACAAAAAATTCTTGAAATTTATTTTTAAAATCGTTGCAAAAATAAACACACTAACACACACACACATACATACATACACTTATTCATGCTCATATGCTTATACTTTGTCTATCTCTCACGTTACGTCACTTGATTATTTTTTTTTGTTTTTTGTTTTCGTTTCGATATCTGATCTTGTCATAGTCGCGCGAGGCAACGTGAATAACCACTGCGAGTTTTCCTTCTTTTTGGTGTAATAAAAAAAACCAACAACAACAACAACAACAACTGCTAATACACTTTATACAAAATATGCTGTATTGCAGTGCAGTGTGTTTGTTTGTTTTTTATTTTCATGCAAAAAAAAAAACAAATGCATTCGCATACATACACTCATGCAATAACAATGTGTGTACAAAGAGTGTACAATGTGAGTGTAATAATAATAAAGAAGAAGCAGAGAAGCATTAAAAACAAAAACATCCATAAAATCCATACGGAAACTGTAAACAATTGCTGTCAAAGAAATAGTAGAAGAAATATACGAACAACAACAACAACAACAAAAAAGTTGAAGAAAATAAGTGACAATGTTGGCAGCCAAGTTATTTTTTTTGGAGAAACTCAAAAAGAAAAAAAATAAAAACAAGAAATTGGAGTAATTCTCTGTGCTAAAGTGAGAGCGAGTGACAATGTGAGAGTGACAGTCAGAGAGAGCGAGAGAAAAATTATAAAAAAAGGAAATGCACAAAAACACTTGCATTTCCCTCTCTTTCTCTTTCTCTCTCTCTCTCTCTCTCTCTCTGTGTCTCTTCCTGGCTCTTTAACTGTATATAAGCTGTGGTTGCCAAAGTAGTTTTTTTTTAGCACACAGAAACAATTCTTGCTTTTTTATCTCTTGTATGGTAGGACCTTGAGGTCGCAATCAATTTCGTTGTCCTTCAGCCCTCGTTGTTTTTTTTTTAACAAACGTAACCATTTCTGCATACGTAGAGTGCAAACAAAGGCAGTGACATAAAATATGTTTCTTCTGTCTTTTTTCACATGCTCTACAGAAATTAAAAACATCTCTTTTTAACTTGATCTGTAATAAAGGTGCACAGACGTCCTTTTAAGACTCATATTATAACTCTCAAGTCTCTCTCCATCTCATGCTTAAGATTACTTTCGTACCTATAAGATTAAGTTTTGATCATAAGGGTAATGCAATCTTATCCAATCCAATCTTCATTCTCATTCACAATTAGGGAATAAATGAAACCTTTGCTCAATAATTCCAAACAAGAAGTCTATACGTGGTTCCACTAACTATTTAGGTTTTTCGAACTTAATGGGCTGGATAGCTATTGCACCAAGGATTTCAAAACAGTTTTTGTTGCGATCATATAACCCTTGAATTTTTTGTATCGATAATTTTCATTTTTACGGTCGATAACTTGCATTTTTTTATACAGAATACTTTATTGTTTCTCGTTTGAGGAAAACTATTAGCTTTGTGAGGCCCCACCGTAAAGAAACCTGTTTTCGAAGCCTTGATACCATGGCTACTAGCTCCATTTTCTCCAGTAAGTCCATTATTGTACTAATATAGTTAAGCTTATTATATCGTTTGTGTTGGCAACTCTTAAATGCATTTTACTTATTTGCTCTCTGCTTTTATTTCTCTCTGGCTTGTTTTTAATTTTCTTTCAGCTCTTTGGGAGAGTTTACTTTTATAAATGTTATGTTTTTCTTAATCAAATTTGTTTTTGTATTTGTGTGTGCGAGTGTTTATGTTTATGTTTTGTTTTTAACCAGTTTTTAATGTATACAATGGCAACTCTTATTAGTTATTAGAGTTAAACTAGAGAAGAATTAAAGGAAAAAAGCACAATACATACGAAGTGTATCATAAAATGCTCTCAATTTTAACAAAACTAACACACACACACACACACACACTGGCATTCAAAGAGAGCAAGTTGAATGAGGGAAACAATATTTTGAATTCACACAACTACAGACAAAGTTTTTGTTTGATAGAGAGAGAGTGAGAGAGCAAGAGGGATGTTTGAAATTGAGAGAATTGTATTAATAATGTATTGTTGGGAGAGAGAGGATTTATTTTGAATAAAATGCTGATTGAAGAAAATTTTCATTTTAATATTCGTTTCGTTACTTCAATGGCCAACACCACAACAGCCATTTACTTTTCAAATAAACAGTCATACTGTCAGTCGCCGTAAGATCATCTTGCGTGCCGGTTGGTTTCATATTTTACGGGTAGTTTTAACGCAACTAGATGAACTAGAAAATTAAAAGAAATAGAAAAAAATTGTATTTCAATTATAATTTTCGTATAAAAGAAGCAAACAAAAAAAAAGAAACGTTTTAAAACGTAAGTCGTGGACAAAAAAAAAACGCTGGCAAGCTAAAGTAAAAAAAATATTCGTTCAGAATAAAAATTTAAAAAAATTAAACAAAAAAATTTTGTTTAAAGGCGTTCCTAATTCAATATTCATAATTTATTTTAAACACAATTTTAATAAATAAAGAAATTAATCTACATTCCTACAATAACTACAACAACAAAGCAAACAACAGTAACAACTTTAATAAAAAAAAAAAAACAAATTAAGAAAAAACATCCTGTTATTAAAAAAAGTTTTAAAGAAGTATCACGGATTTAATTTAATTTATTAAATTAATCAAGAAAAATAAAAGAAGTCGTTAAATTTCCTTTGATTTTTATTAATTCAATTCCGTTTTATTTTATTTTTTTTGTCAACCAACTTTGTTCTTGTTTTTCAAGTGTGTAATAAAGTTTTTCGCCGTTTTTCGCTGCAGCAGTGTTTCAACGCTTTAAAGTGAAACACGTTAAAATACTAAATAAAATAAAAACCTACTAAAATCCATTAAAATTTAAATAAATTTAAATATAAAAATTATAATTATTAATAAATATTAGTCCATTTAAATAAAAAAATAATAATAAAAAATTTAAAAAAAAAATCATAAAATTTTTTAAGAAAATCCCTCCTTCAATTTAAAAATTTAAAAAAATAAAAAAAAAATTGTTTTTAAATGAAAAATAGTGACATTAAAAAGAAAATTTATTAATTAATATACGCGGCAAGGATTATTACAACAAAAATATTAGAAAAGTTTGCTGTTAACAACTTCAAAGTAAGTAAAAACAAAACAAAACAAAAAAAAAAAATTATTTATTTTGACAATAAACAAAAGAAAAAAAAAAAAAAAAAAGTTTTCAAAAATATTTTAAAAAATTGAATTGAAAAAAAAAACAGCCGTAATGCTTAATAAAGGGTTAGACAGCTTGCCTTGTATTTCATTATAATACTGCAACCTTTTATTTATCAATATAAACGAAATACAGTGTCACTTAAATGATCGCCTCTGTGTTAATTGATCACTTTATGGCACAATTTGAACTGTATCGAGGCAGTAACATTAGACCAAATTTTGGTCTTCATATGCTCTAACATTAGGAGATTATCCGTATATATTCGGTCTTTCGCTTAGTCCCACAAAAAGAAGTGTAACGTCATGAAAATGCTTGATATTGAGAATAAATTTACGTCTCCAAAACGTAAAGTTACTCTTTCTGGAAAACGTTCGTTTGCTGTTACTTGTGGCAACGTCTTGTTGAAATCACACATAATCTTCACCGCATATAACTCTGAAGTAAAGGAACAATTCTTTCCAGTGTGTATTTCGAAAAAAATTGTATCAACTTGATCATAAGCAGAGAGACTTTTTCGGGTGTAAAAGTTTTTTTTTTTACAAATCAAATAGGCCCTCTGAAGTGAAAACAATTGACCAAAACAACTTGTCTTGATCGTAATGCGCACTTAGAAGTCACTTTTTCCATGTAGAAAGGGTTTTTTTTCCCAACCACTCAACTAAATTGCTGCGATTTCTCGCAGATGCTCAGCCTCATCGGAAAACGCACCACCCAATGACCTGGTTAACGCCAAAGAAAATCGGTCCTCGACAATTAATTCACTTCTGGATGTCTGCTTCCCCCAGATCTAAATTTCTCAACTCCAAGCATATTCTAGTTCCTTTGTTTTACAACAATACCAGCAATGAGCTAAACATCTGAACTGGCGCAGCGTCTACAGACAATACATCATGTACATTGGCCTTTCTACACATCCCCAATACCAATTTCCCATTCAGCACGGCAGTTCTCTCTCTCTCACCTGCTGTACCTCATAACGCTTACCCCAAGTCAAAGCCAGGTAGAGTAATGGTCGGCCATTACTATAGGGACGAAAAGCTTGGGCCTTTCACAACCCCAGCTCTGGCTCACCACCAGATGTCGGAACAGCAACGCAAACTATGGCCGACGCAAAATTTTTTTCCCTTTGGCTCGCCACGCCCTATCTTCGGCACAGACCCGAAGAGGGGCAACACATACACATTGTCAATGATCAACGTTATTTTCAAAGAGCGTGCGTAGCTGCATAATTTTTGTGGGCCGCGACGTTGCCCGTGGGACACATTAAGAACTGACCGACGCCACCCAAACTACCTTGGATCAGCGTAGTGAAGGACGCATGGATCTCGTGATCCTGCATAACGAGCGTTTCCCGCATAACATAAGAGACTAGATAGAAAGTACCGTGAGTACCCTCCGGTAATGAAATGAAGTAGATTTAACCAATCTATTAAAAAAAAAGGATGCATCCTGAAAATATGTATACCGTATGACTTGAGTAATAAACTATAAGCAGCCGATGGACCCTAAACCAAAACGGAAACGACATCCAATAATAAAAAAACACACGAAAAATGATCAGAACTGTAGAAAATATTGATGCGTTTTAAGAAAATCAGAGCATAATATCAGCAGATAAGAGAATGGCACCAAGTCATGGCACAAAAACATACAATGACAAAAAATAATAAATAGTAGCAAAAAAGAAGACAAAGCAATATATAGAAAAAATTCTGCCCACATTAATCTAAATATCAATTTGGTCAGTTAAAAAACTTAAGACAAACAGATTTGTTAAGCACACATAAGAAAAGCCATCTTTCAAACATCTTTCTGTTTCCCTCCTCAATCGAGGGAGAGCAAAATCAACGCTGACTCACAATTATAGACTCTCTTCTAAAAAACAAAACTAAAAAGCACATCTCAATATAAGTCTTGCCACAT
>QOCX01002647.1:0-21073 GCA_005959815.1 Sarcophaga bullata
ATTTCACTCCGCACTGTTACATACAGTACGGAGGCGGTCAAATGTTCTGATCACCAGTGCGCTCCATCTCTAGCATGATGCATTTCTCATATTCGATTAGCTGCCTTCCGAAATTCTATTAAAGCCCACACACAATAACATGCTATAATTCTGGGAAGACATATACACTTGATCTTAAACCTTTGCACCCGAACGGCGCCTGAGAAGCGCCATAACTATATATGATATCTTTTTTGGGATTAGTTCGGTATATATCAGATGGTGGGTACTTAGATCCCTCAGCTTGAACACGTAAAATCGTAGTAAAATATTTATTGCTCAGTTAAATAACATTCCGGGAAACTGTAGAATCGATGAGCTCGATAGGGCTGGCGCACTTCTTTCGGAATCCTCTTCAATCGATTTAGGAATGCACTTTATCTTTTTCAAGCTGGCCACTGTGCGAAAATTCTTCCAGACGCCATCCTATCCTGGAGATCCTGCTCCATCGCTAGGCTCACGTGGCCTTCGATGGAAGAAGGCGCACCAACCATTTATTGACTGGTCGTAAACGTCATCTCGATCACTGTGCACAAGTGAGCATTTGGTATCAAAGCTACCACTCTAACCTAACATATCCTAACCTAATCTAACCTAAGTGAAAATACTGATAAGCAAAATCAAAACAATTTTTTATTCAAATTACTGTCGGTTAGCTGAATACCCATACTAAAAAATAGTTCGGGTGCAAAGGGTTAAACGTACATATATTAAGGGTTCTGATTTTAAACTTTCGTACGGGCTGAACTCTGCTGTTTTCCACTCATAACAACCAGGCAGGGATTAGTTTCACTTGAATGCTGGGCTTAAACATAATTGGTCACTACTACTCTGCAGTCAGGATTACCACTTATGTTGTGTGTTAATTTTATACATGGTGGCCGGTCAATCCCGAACGACAAATTTTTTAGAAATTTTTCGTGGCTATTTTATTTACTTCCAGAGTTTTTGTCACAAATCTGCGTTTTGTTGGAAATGTCTGACTTGGGATTTGAACCGTGACCTCATGTCTAATAAGCCAACACACTACCTACTAGACCACAGTGACTTCTGCTTGGATATATACGTACATGCATTAAGGGTTCTGTTGGTAAACAGTCGTATAGTTTGACCTCTGCTTTTTTCCAGGCGGAACAATCATGCTGAAGTTAAGTCGCACTTGAATGCTGAGCATTTCTTAGGTAAATTGCAAATCATGCAAAGATAGTTTTTATATGGGTCGCAAGGCATACAAATGTCGTCGGAAACTACATTTCATTGTAGACCTGGTACGAATCTCCCTGACTCCAACGTGATCGGGGGTAAAGGTGTTCCGATTGTCTCTGTTAAACTAGGTATCCTGTGCTTGTAGGTGCGCTGTGATTTCGATGTTAACCCGTACTATTTCATTTGATATTCTCTCTTCTATAGATTATTTGATGGACTGATGGCTAGACAAATTCACGTCGAACTCGGTGCTCCATATTACTAAAAGAGCTATTGAGTCTGCCAACATAAACTACTTAACTTTGACAGTTGATAACAGCCATCTTGTTTAAGCTCTCTCTCTGTCAAATTAGTTGTCATTTATTCAATCTGTTTTGAGAAATCACCATAGGTTATCTGGACAACGACAGGTATTCGCTGAATGTGGTCTGAAGCAGTTAGTAAATGATTCATCTTCTGCGATGGGGCTCATTTCTGAACGAATGTGTACTGCAGAAAGAAAATTGTCGAATTTGGGAGTTCAATGCGTCCTTAAAAGTCAATGTTTGTTTAGATTTTAGTTTGGCGACGATATTTGACCATATTTCTTTGAGAACAACGTTGACCGGACCATCTCTGTCATCGGCGGGCAGAATAAGTCGAGGATTATCAATTTCTTTTGGCTCGAATTGAATGATCTAGATACAAATGACATGTGATATCAATAGGACCGCGCTATGTGCCACACAGTTATTGCCGATTTGAGTGCATGGCCATCTCACGAAGAGGTGATGTGAATTGGCTACCGAGATTGCATGCTTTGGCTCCGTTGACTCTTTGTTGTGAAATTTTTTTAAGTCTCAAGTATATGTGATTAAATCACGACCCACAGCCTGATTTATATGCCAGAATCAAGAAAATTAGCGGACGTTTCAACGATCTTTATATCCTGCATATATTGAAAGTATAAGAAATCCTTAAAACCCCCACGGCTCTATCAAATTCCATCATTCATAACAAATTAAAGTGAAAAACATTCATTTAATCTGCGTGTCAACTTGTTAATTGACAGCACTATTCTATTGCTAAATTAAAACACCGTGACAGGAGCCTAATTATAAAAAAAATAATAATAAAGGAGCTCCTAGCATGACCCTAAATAAATACGTATTCACATGGCTAAACTAGCAACACTGCGTGCGTGACACCCTCGATGATAATAATCACAATAATGATGGCAACAAATATCGTTGATTAATTACTCTCTAATTAGTTTAAATTAATAATTATTTCGTTTATTTATTATAAAACCTGCTGTTTTACATACTCAGACTCGTACATACAACTGACGACCATGCCACATTGCTGCTACAATTTAATTTTAATAATATTTTGCGTAACGCCACAGAATAAATTGAGTGCAGATCATGTGAATGAATAGCAAGAATAAGGATTTCATCGTGTTTCTCCTTATAGGGCTCGCTTCCTCCACCTCCCTCCGCCTTTTTTAACCAGTGTTGTGGAATATTTGGCGGTAAAAAATAAATAATTTTCATAAAACCAACATTGTGGTAACGTGATATGTACAATCCACACTACATGCGGAAAATTAAATCAACGACATTACGCATTCATAAAAATGAAAAACGCTTCACACATACATTTTGCCAAAAAAAAAAAAAGGAAAATAAAGTAAATCATCACCATCGCTACGGGAAAGAATGTAAAAAAATAGGGTGAATTAAAATCCATATTAATAAATTTAAAGGGGAGAAGCCATATTATCGTAAAAATGTTACATACAGTGAGTTAAGAAAGTAATCGTTGTTGTACATTGATTCTGCATAACTTTCATCGGAACTTGGTCTAGATGTTAACCGATCTTAATAAGTTTTAGGGCCATTATTACAACTTGCCGTTAATTAAAGGGAGGATTTTAACTGGCAGACAAATTGTTTTTCTTTATTATATGTGGCCAATAAGATAGAGTAAGCCTTGAGCTAAAGGGAGGTAGGATCATCCTACCAGTAACTTTTAAAGTTAAGTTTACTTGCCATATTATCCATTATTTTCAATATGGCAACTTGTAATATAAACAAAATGAGCAAATATAACAAAAAAAAAAACAGAAGCCAGTCGTTGCCACTGCGTCTAAAAAAAACGATTAAGTGAACAGTCTTATCGGCATTGCTCCGAAACTGCCATATTTTTGAAAATGTTAACTTTATTTGATCTGTAAGTTGTAATAACGAAAATAAGTTAAAGATAACTTTATAGTTCCCTTTAGTTAAAGGTAACTTTAGCTTTAGTAATTTATCAAACTAAGGGCCATTTTTACAACTTGCCGTTAAACTTTGGTTTAGTTAA
The DNA here is from genome assembly GCA_005959815.1 of Sarcophaga bullata. Classification (NCBI taxonomy): domain Eukaryota; kingdom Metazoa; phylum Arthropoda; class Insecta; order Diptera; family Sarcophagidae; genus Sarcophaga; species Sarcophaga bullata. The sequence goes on from QOCX01002647.1 coordinate 3,592, forward strand.
AGGTAACTTTAACTAAAGGGAACTGGTGCACTATAATTTATCATACTAAGGGCCATTATTACAACTTTCCGTTAAACTTTGATTTAGTTAACGGTAATTTAGCTAAAGGGAACTGGTGCACTATAATTGATCATACTAAGGGCCATTATTACAACTTTCCGTTAAACTTTGGTTTAGTTAAAGGTAACTTTACAGTTCCCTTTAGTGCACCCATAGCGTGTCTTAGATTTGAATTCTGAATAGATGTCCGTTAGAAAATTCAACATCATCCTTGAAATCTACATCATTTACAATGTTAGAAGATTTATTTTAATCCGAAAAATTGTGCACGAAATCTTTTCGAACACACTGTAGGGATTTCCTGCTTATAATTGAAATTATGATTGATTTAATAAAAAAAAAGGGTTGTTGTTCTTCTTGTTGTTTTCCCATATAATTTGTACAAATAATTTGTATGTAATTTGTATTAAAAATTCGAAATGGAAAGAAGAAAATCACATTAAATTTTATAATTATTTTAAACAACTTAATCTTGTACTGAAAGCGTGTATACCCTACGCTCGCCATCAACCACTGAACCCCCCCTTATTCATTAAACCAAAAATAAATGACAATTACAACAACAATCAAAGAGAAACAAAAATAATGACAAAAATATTTCAACAAAAAATAAAAACAGCTTGTAAAGCAAAATAAAACAAAACACAAAAAAATAGCTCCAATGAGCCGTATTCGTAATTGTATACACTGCCCAAAGGAAAAAAACACCAAACACAATAACAAAAATACATGAAATCCAAAAATATTGTTCCTGAAATTCTTGGCTTCAAGAACGTTAATGAAAATGATAAACAAAGAGAAATAGCATAAGAAAAACAACATCTTTTGACAAATTTGACAGTTCGTTGACATTTGTATTAATACGTGAAGTAGTGTTGTTATTGTCATTGTTGCTTGCTTGCCTTGATTGGTAGTAATGGCTGTTAAAAGTGTTGCCACTCCTTTTCTTATACGTTCAACATGATTATCTTCTATCGGTTTTGTACGCGGGTACATTATTTCAAACACATTTTTCCTTTCAATCTCTACTTTTTAATGCCTGAAGAGAGTGTTTGTTTATATGGGTGTGTGCCAAAAAGTATGTGTCAAAACGTATTTTTAAATTTTTATTATGATGTTTATTACTTAAGAATACCCCGTCTTACGTTGTTTATTTAAAAATTTAATTGTTTATTATTTAATGTTAATGATGGCTGATCATTTAGAAAAACTCTTGACAAGCAAATCTGTCATTAATGTTTGAGCCAAAATAATAGATGAACATTTTAAAGTATGCAGGATAATTTATTAAAAAAAATAAAATTTAATTTGTCAGCTTTGTAAACTTATGTCTCTGTTCGTTTAAAAATATTGTCTATAAAATTAGGGCCTAATAGGCTTAAGGGCTTACATGACCTGTGACCCACCAGAGGATAACTTTATTATTCGATGTAACCTCATAAGAGTCGATTATTCGAATGGTGTCAGATTACGCCAGATGTATTTGTTTCTATCCAGGGAACAGTCTAGGGAATGTGCGGGGTAGCCTGTGGCTAGTCGATTCTTTATGTCTCGCAATTCGTAAATGATAAATGAATTTCATGCTAGATTTGTCTCCCATAAACCTGATCATAGATACCAAAGCTTTCTTCTTCACTCCCACATGTAGCGGACTTAAATCTAACATAGCCTCCAGCGAAGCTATAGGACACGTTCTCATTACCCCTGTTATACCAACACGCGCTAGTCTCTGTATCTTGTCCAAATCCATTTGAGCTGTATTCCAATTTGTTCTATTTGCCCAGACAATTGCCCCATTAAGTCACTTTACCTCTGCCCATACTAGTACACGTTCAGCGCATTTTTCCTGGGTTGCAATCCCAGTATTTCCCTGGAAGTCTTCTACATAGCATTATGGCATGTCTAGCCTTTCCTGAAATAAGCTCTATGTGAGCTTTCCAATGTTATTCCTAAAGATTTGAAATTCATTCTTCCATTTAGAAAGTTTTCTTCTCCTTGTAAATGGTAGCAGTATGGTCTTGTCCTCGACTTACAATTCCAAGCCTTCTTTGAACAGAAATCTTTCTCTTTAGCAATTAAGACTATCTCAGTGGCAGTTGATGCCCGCTTCAGATAGTTTTGTCAGCAGTTCAACCATAACCAGAGGCTATAGATTAGTAGTCAAAGGACTCCACAATGTGGTCATCACCTAGTTGTGTAAACTCCTTAGATCTCATTTCCTGCGTAAGTTTCCGCAGATAATCTATATAGGATCTTTGTTATACATCTGGTTATCATAGTTTCGATACGCAAATAAGCCCTCTCTGCGTTAAGGAATGCACCTATGGTTACTTCCTTTATATTTTCATGGTCTTTCTATGATCTTTATTTGTCGCTATACCCACAATTTCTTTCTTATTTTGTTATTGTTTTTTTTCTTGTTCTTCCTTCAGTTATTATCTCTTTTCAAAACTATTTTAATGACAAAGTATGTTTTGCGGCTGTATTTCTAATTTTGCATATTATTTACTTGGTCATTATAATCCTTTAGTCAAGATTATAACCTATCTTCCCACACCACCCTATCCAGGGCCTACTTTACATGGCAATTTTATTTACTCTCTGGAGTTTTTGCCAGAAAATTGCTGAGAGGAAGTCGGCAAATGAAATATTTTTTTATATTCCGTTTTGTTCGACTTGTCTTAGCCAGGGTTGGAACCACTTACGGACTTACTACTACGACTTCATTTTTCATATATGATTCATTATTTCAATTCATTATAAAACCGATAGAAATGAATTTTTTTATAGTAATAGAGTCTTGCCCAGATTACTGGCTTTATGGCTACATACATTTCGGTTCTTCTACTATTATTTCTCTTTTCTGTAAAGGAAAAAAAGTTGAAAAAGTTCCAAGAATTTCGCATTCATATTGAAATTACAAACGATTTAATTAAATCTTATTAAAAACTTAAACCGCAATAAATTATCCAGAAACCAACAAAAACAATTCTGCAAAAAGCAAAAAAGAAAAATAAAACAACAACTCCAATTAAGAAGAAATAAAAGAGAGAATGTTAAAAACATAAATCTTTTAACCAACAATTACACGTTCAATGGGCCTTTAAATCAACCCAAAACGAAATGAAATGAAAAAATTCTCTTGTGAAAATAAATAAATTTTTCATTACAAAAGGAAATATTTCCTCTTTTTATTGGTCAATTATTTAAATTATAATAAAAAAAAATAAAATAAAAAAAATATACAATAACAGTGGGTTTGTTGGAGTGGCGTTGTGTTGAATGGAGGATTTGTTTGCAGCGTTTTAATACATGCCTGTATTAAACCTAACAAAATCCAATGTTACCAACCAACATTCACCATCCCAAAAAAAAAAAAAGTGCCAAATAACCAAAAAAATAGGGCACGTCCAATTTAAGTTGTACGTATAATTTGTCAATCAACTTGTTTGTGTTGTGTATATACAACATCAAAAACAACAACAACAGCAATAACAATAAACAACGGGGAACATTTTATGAAAATGTAAACAAAATTATAATAACGAGTGTAATAATTTTGCGTTAAAAATGTAACGGAAATTAAACCAAACCGACGAACATATAATTACACACACTCATACACATACAAGTCATTTAACAACAAACATTGACTGTTGAAAAATGCCAAAAAAAAAACCAAAACTAGAGAAATAAAATCACGATGAAAATTATTGGTTTGCTGCTACAAAAAAAAAAAAAAAAACAAAAACAGCAAAATCGCGCACAGGAAAACAACAATAAAATAATATTGTATCGAACCAATCAACCAAAAAAATATTGAAAATATTTTTGCAGACAACAATTGAAATGTCAGCGTCATTGTCTACACCAATTCAAAGCAATACGAACATAAACCATCATAAACAAACATGAAAACATATTTGATAACAAACTATAACAACAAACGTAATAATAATGAACGTCAATATACAGTTAAGGGGAAATAGTTAACACACACCCACTATCAGAGAAGGGAACATGCAGTTACAGCAACTAAAACTTGATCATAAAAAGAAAAAGAAGTTGAAACATTTGGTGGAATCGCCTTGGACATCATACAAGCCGGTAGGTAATGCGGCATTAACATCAAAAAATTGTTGGGTTATTGCGTGCGTTACTGCCTTCCAGCTTTTAGAAATTCACGCCTTGTTATGTCGCCAATTTCGCACCAATTTTTCTAAATCATTCAAAGGTGTTGTAGAAAGCTTTCTAGCCACAAAACATAAGAGTAAATCCCCATTTGTCTTTGAAACAAAATTTATTTTTAGCTTAAGTCAAAGCTGCCACCCACTGCCCCTAATATCAGTTGTTTTGTTAGCTATCCATATGATACCTAATGCAAACCAGCGGACTAGTTTCTGTAGAAGCCATAGAGCTCTCCAAACCATAACATTTCGACCACAATGTTTCAATATTGGCATAAAATTTTTAGTGGATTATGGCTTATTATTTATAAGGGAGCTTCCAATAGAGACTACCAAACAACGATTATATATTCAGTCTGCTTTGCAACACTGCCACGGGGGTATAAGGCATTGAACAACACTTGCAAAAATTAAAATTGTTTTATCATGAATGGATACATGAACAAAGAAAATTGGCATAAACCATGCTATCAGTCAAATTTAGACTGATTTATGCTAAAGCAATATACTTTCAATGGCGATTTTTCGAACAAAATTTTCTTCTGCGATAAAGCTCACTACTAACTGCGAAGGTGGTAATGCAAAGAAGAAAAATTGTTGCATATGATGCTCGAAAAACCCAGAACCTCATTTGATGCATTTTTTAGAAAACGATCATGGAAGAATTAGAGCGACTGTCAAATAAACCGTCTATGCTGCAAGGAGACCCAAGCCACACAATACAATCGATTTTCGCTTTATTGTATGGTAATTTGACGACATCTGTTGACGTTCAACATCATTCGATTTGACACATGAAGTATTTTTTATGGAGCTACGTTAACGATCGTATCTATGCAGATAATCCTCTAACGTTAGAGTATTTGAAAACCAACACTAGTCAAGTTATAGTCGAGTTATAGTCAACGCACGGATATGCGAAAAAGTTGTCGAAACCTACTTCAAAACGATTGGCAGCTGCAACCAATGCAAAATTCATAGTTCGCGTATAAGGCCATAGTCCAAGCATTATAATGAACCAAAAGTTGCCTTGCAATCAAAGCTTTGATCTGTGTTTTAGTTCTTTTGAAATCAATAAATGTATGACATACTACATACCTTAAATACATAATTGGTCATATTACAACCCTTCAGTCAGGTTTACGACCTAGTTTTTCATGCTTCTTATGTTATTTGTGTTAATTTAAAACTAAAGTGGCTGCATTTATAGTTCAAAGCCGATTTCGAACGACAGATTTTTGAGAAATATTTCATGGCAATTTTACTCTCAGAGTTTTTTGCTGGAGACCTGCTGAGAGGAAGTCGCCGAAGAAGTATTTTTTCATTTTTTATTGTACATTTCTGACCTGGGGTTTGGACCTTGGTCAGTGTGGTCACTTCTAATAAGCCAACACACTACCTACTAAACTTTATTTTATTTAAGATCTGTCTTGCTCTGTTTAGACCTTTTTCGCTTTTTTTCACTACGGTTATCGATAATAGTTTCAAAGCATATTTTCATACTTTTTTTCTCGTTGATTACTACGGTTATCGATATTTGTTTCAAAGCATATTTTAACAATTTTTTTCCCTGAGATTAACTTTTCAATAAATGTCTCAGACATTGTTAAAGAAAAGTTTTTCCATTTTTCTAAAACTTTAAAATTTTTTGCTGTATGTAAACTTTTTTCCTTAACTGTATGTATATTCATATACAAGAAGTGTTATTTATTTGCTTGAATATTTTTTTTTCATGTTATACTTTGGGACTGTTGTTGATGTTCTAACTGCTGTTGTTGCTATATTTTAATGTAAACAAAAACTACTACTCACTCACACTTGTACACTCACACGTGCAAGTATCTCTTATTATCAATAGTTTATGGTCAAATAAAAACAAAACAATGAACACAATTTTTTTCTTTTTTTTTTTGCAATAAAAAAAATTTTGCCGACATTTGTACAATTGCTTCACTCACACCTTTCGTTCAAACTACTCTTGTATGAGTGTATACATGTGTTTACCTACCCCACTATTTGTTGAATTGTTATAGTTATTATCGAGAAGCAAAAAAAAACTACTTCTGTAGAATGGCGCTCCTCTATAAAGGTAGCAAAATGCTGCTGCTGCTGCTCTTTATACATAATATAACAACAAAACTAAACACATAATGACGTAAATTCTTATTCTTCCACTAATATTAGTGTGTGTGTATGTGTGTGCATATGTATATGTAATAGAAAAAATAATAACAAATAAAAGCGAGAAAATAGTAACAATAATCGCTTGGTAGTTATCAATTTAAAAAATTCTTATCGCTTTAACGAATAATGACGATAGTGATGAGTGTTGGTTGGTTTTTTTTATGGCAGACATATATCGTATCGTATTGGATATCGTATTATAATACTCGTATTTGTAAATGACAGACAGCGACAAAGCGTCAAACAATTATCAATTTTTAACCATCATTAATTTGTTTTTCTTTTCTACTCTTGTTTACCTATGTATGTATTAGACAGAGACGTTATCAAGAGTAGTATTTGAGCACACCATTGGTGTTGCATAAAAACGTTGCCATTTATAGACTGATTTCTACTGTCAAAGTGTAAAGTGAAATGCTTAATTGCAGTCTTGAATTGACATCTTAGTGCAACGAATTGAAACTACATAAGCAGCGACTTGACAAATTTAAATATTTTATAAGGCAATGGCTGTTGCAAATCTAAATTTTTCCACTGACATTTCCACTTTACACAAAAATATAACATACAGTCACAGAAAAAAAGTCCACATACAAACAAAATCCCTGATTTAAATGGAACTTACAAAATTCTTTACCTTCGCCTTCAGAAGGTCTATCCAAAGCTCGCTAACACTTACGATTTTAACAAATTTTCTTATTGCCTGCATCCAATATAACAAAGGGAGATGGCAATACTAATATTCTAGGATCTACGATCGTAGACTAATCACATACTCATTTGAAGCTGAAATACAGCGTATGAAAAAACTTAATTTGGATAAAAAGTTTGAGGACATGCTCAGTGGCAATCCTGTGCTCATTTAAGATATTAAAGGATTATACTCTTAAAAAATGTGTTTGTAATTCCTCTCTCATTAACTAAATCTACTGTCTATCTTCAGATAGTCCGACTTAATAGTTTGGCCAATAGGGAACAGCTCATAATTTATCATTAACACCCTTCTGTCAGGATTACGAATTAGCTTCTCAGACCACTTATGTTTTGTATGCTAATTTTATTCATAACTGATGGAACCTGCAGTTTAAATTCGACACCGAACGACAGATTTTTGAGTAACTTTTCATGGCAATTTTATTTAGACTCGACAGTACTTTCTGTCGCCGAAGAAATATTTTTACATATTTCGTTTGTCTGACATGGGGGTTTGAATCGAGGCATCACGCCTAATAAGCCAACACACTATCTACTAGACTACGGCGACTACAACTATTTTCGGGGTATAGATTACAAAACCCAGCGGTTTTCTGTTACCGGAAAAAATCTCTTGCCGCTCGTAAACTTCTAAATGGCAACAAAAACAAATATGATTTACTCGTGTGAAGCATAATATTAGATGGCTAATTGGGGTCATATCGCTATGAAGTTATAACCGAAATCCAATTATATTATTTGATAAGGTTCGGTTGGTTTATGTTACATAGGCAGCCATTCGAAGCAAGCTGCATTTCCTATGTCGCACCATATGTTTCTTACTTTCCATCAGCGATTTTGTTATTCTAATTAAGGTGATTAAATATTCCACTAAGGAGTGTCTCTGTATGTATTATTGTAATAAGATCACAATAATAACTAAAGCCTAGGAAAATACTAGCATTTCAGCAGATCTTCTGGGGCCTAACGTTCAAGATTTTCTCATTTTGTGTGTCCATATTACAGTGTCAGTTTAGCTTATTATTTGGCCTTTTTAGTATCATGAAAACTTGAGCGTCTGGATATATCAATAAAACTTGGTCGATCCCTAGCTAGACGTTGTATTAATCTTATACAATTGTGTACGGAATTTGGTCTTATTGTAATTAAAACCAAGGCCTAAAATCACCATCTTCTAGGGTCAGATATTTTGTCTTTTTATGGTAGATTTCACCTGGAAGGCAAACTAATAATCGATTGAGCCTGAAATCTTTAGATTTTTAGAGAAAGGATCAATAAATGTTCTTATTTCCAATTTGATTGTATCAGTGCAGATTGAGTTAGTTAAACGCAATTAATGTTTTACATTTTTAAAGTTTTCAAACGCTTCTGTTTTCATGCTAAAATGTCTATCATTTATTAATCTCGTGCTTAGTAAAAAAAACTGTTTGTGTTTCTTTACGACATTAATTTATTTTATTTTTTTTCATTTGTTTTATCTATTTTGGAATTTCCATTTCCCCCTTATTCCAATTTCACACTCAAGTATGTGTGGAACAATTGCCACTGAAAGACAAATAAGAATAATGAGTTTGTAAAAAAAATGTAATTTAAAGATTAAATCTGATACGCTCTGGAGAGAGAGAGAGAGAGAGAGAGAGAGAAAATATTTAAATAAATACACTGAGAATAATCTGTTAACACCACGTATACAAATCTAATTGTATGGGGTGGACCATCTATTGGTTTAAATTTGAACCATTGGTTATTTCGAATCTGACAATACTTATGCCATTCTATTCTGTCACATAATTCAGTATCTTGTCTCCACTGATCGTACTGGATCGATTTGCGCTTAAGCAACGTTGAAATTTATTGGAAATTTATTTCCACAACAGAGACAAATGTGTTTGAAAATTGCATGAAAATGTCGTACAAAATTTGGTCGCAGAGAAGTACGCAAGTTTATTGCTAAAGGTCATTAAACTGGTTTTATTGTTGATGCGCTAAGACGAGCGTGCTCGTACTGTGCGATCACCCGAAAATATCAAAGCTGTGGCTAAGAATGTGCTTGAAAATCCATCAAAATCAACTCGTCAATGTTTTCAAGAATTGAGTATTTCACGCACTAGTTTACATCGATTTTTGCGAAAAGATCTCGGTACGACGCCTTACAAAGTTCAATTGGTTCAAACCGCATGACCATCCGCTTCGTTTTCGCTTCGCTAAATGATGAGCCAACGAGAAATTGCACCACGATGTCGATTTTGCAAAAAAAAAAAAAAAAAATAAAAAAAAAATCATCTTTTCGGATGAAGCTTAATTTCATCTTAGTAGGTACATTAAAGTTTCCGCATTTGGGGCTCAAAAAACCCACACGTGATCTTACAGAAGCCAATGCTCCCATTACGAGTGACAGTTTGGTGCGTCTTGTGGAGCGGGGGCATCATTGGCCCATATTTATTTGAAAATGAGGACAGTGCAACCATTACGGTCAATGAATGCACCTATTGCACCATGATAGCCCATTTTTTTGTAACCGTTCTTCATGATATTGATTTGAACGATGTTTGGTTTCAACAGGATGATGAAAACTGACACACATCTCATGCCACAATTGATTTATTGTGTCAAACGTTTGATTGCGTCTTTAATTAGTCGAAATGGTGATGTCAATTGGCTGACACGAAGCTACGATTTGACACCGTTGGACTACTCTTTGTGAGGCGCTGTTAAAGAGAAGTGTTATGCCGACAAACCATACGTTATGCCATTAGCGATGTACGACCCAATGCACTCGAAAAAGTGCACGAAAATTGGTCCGATCGAAGGACGTACTATGAGACCAGTTGCGGCAGCCATATGAATGAAATAATATTCCATTTCCTACCCGAAACAATTCACAACAACGAAGAAATTAATGAAGTGGCAAAATTTCAAACCGTTTTTGTTTTATTGCATCTTTTAAATTTCAATCGTTTTAAATGGCCCACCCTTTATTCATGGTACAATATTATTATTACTATGGCAATAATTATGGTTTTAAAGTAAATTTTATATGAAGAAGAAGAAAATTCGGCGTAGTCTAGTAGGTAGTGTGTTGGCTTATTAGACGAAAGGCCAGAATTCGAAAACCCGGTCAGACATCAAAATATTTCTTCGGCGGCTTCCTCTCAGCAGGTTTCTGGCAAAAACTCTGAGAGTAAATAAAGCTGCCATGAAAAGTTTCTCAAAAAATCTGTCATTCGGCGTCAACTTTAAACTGTAGGTCCCGCCACTCATGTATAATATTAACACACACAACATAAGTGGAGAGAGAAGCTATGCCTTAATCCTGACTGAAGGGTTGTAATGGCCAGTTATGTATGTATGTATGTAAGAAGAAAATTTAAGATCCCACCAGGAGTATTGCAATTAGTTTGAAAGTATTTTAGACGCCGCGTGTAAAACGCTTATATTGTTAATGTTTTATTGTTTCTCACTTTGTGATTGAAATTTGATTAACTTTTTCTTTTTTATTTTCTTTCTTCTCTTTTTAGGCATTGAATATTTGGTAGAAAATCGCTTATTACGACATGATCCACAAGATGTTGCACATTTCCTATACAAAGGTGAAGGTCTCAATAAGACGGCAATTGGTAAGTGTTGGATTCTCTTGCATTTCATTTCTTTCCCCTTTTTTCCTTGTTTTATTGTTTTTTTTATCATCTAACATTGATTTTTCTTTGCAAATTCTATGCTAAATGAACAATTTTTTAATTAAATTAATGAAAATAATTATAAAATTGGTCTCCTCTTTACACTCTAGGGTAGACAGTTTGTTTGTTTGTCTCTCTCTCTGTCTTATCGTAACGTATCATAATGTCTGCATAATTTGTAATTTTTTTTTTCATTTTATTTTTAATTATAAAATATTATTCAATACAATACAATGCGATACAATGCGATACAATGCGATACAATAAAAAATAAAATTAAAATAAAAATAAAAGAATTAAATTAAAAATATATTTATCGATTCAATTCAATTCAATTCAATTCAAAATACAATTCTTGCAAATATTTAAAAAAATGAATGAAACAAACAAACAAACAAACAAACGAACAAATGAACAAATGAACGAACAAGGTCACATAAACAAAATGTTTCATGAAAGAGAAAAAAAAAAAGAAAATAAACAACAGATTAAACGTTTTATTAAAAAAAAACACCCCAATTAAAGGATAAATAATTTACATCTGACTATACAATAAAACAATTAACGAAAAATAACTGCAGCATTTAAATTCAATTTTTTTTTCTTTAATTTATTAAACGAAGAAGCTATTAAAGACACCTTCGTTTAGAGATTTCGGTCATGAGATTTATATTTTATTAAAAAATTTTCTTGCATTTGAAAAATTAATCTTTGAGAAAGAAATTCTCCAAGTAAAGCCTTCGTTTCCAACTATGCTTTACCCCATTATCTCTATCTATTTTTCCTCTCATCTCTTCTTAAAAAAGAAACTCATAGAAGAATGGCTCATATAGAGTTCATTTACTTACTTAATTGGTCATTACAAGCATTATAAGCCTATCTTCGCATACCACCCATGTTACGTGTGTTAATTTCATTCATTAGTGTAAGAACATACTGTTTTACTACGCCTCTGAACGACATTTTATTCAATTTCAACTGCTTTGCTAGAGGACTGTTGAGAAGAAGGCGCCAAAAGAAATATTTTTCTTTATTTCGTTTTGTTTGAGATATCTAAGCTGGGGTTTAAACCACAAGCTCTTGTCTAATATGCCGACACTTTATCATGGTCTCATTAAAAAACACAAAAAAGTGAGATTTATGATTCGATCTTTATATTGTTTTGCGTCAACAGTTTTATTTCCATCTTAAAATTCTAACAGTCTTCTCCAAGTGTACGCTAGTCTTCATTGCCTTCTGGTACCTTAAGTCGTCTAAGCAATTGTCATCAGGGAATTTCTCTCTTGCGATATTACAAATTTGTGTTTTGCCCGTTTGTGGTCGCCGTAGTCTAGTAGGTAGTGTGTTGGCTTATTAGACGAAAGGCCAGGGTTCGAATCCCCGGTCAGTCATCAAAAACGAAATATGAAAAAATATTTCTTCGGCGACTTCCTCTCAGCAGATTTCTGGCAAAAACTCTGAGAGTAAATAAAATTGCCATGAAAAGCTTCTCAAAAAATCTGTCGTTCGGAGTCGACTTTAAACTGTAGGTCCCGCCACTCATGTATAAAATTAACACACACAACATAAGTGGTGTGAGAAGCTAGGTCGTAGTCCTGACTGAAGGGTTGTAATGGCCAATTATGTATGTATGTATGTTTTGCCCGTTCGTTTCAAATTTTACACCAGACTGAAGCGTTTTGCTACAAAGTCGCCATTGTCTAGTAGATAGTGTGTTGGCTTATTAGATAAGATTGTAAAGCCATGGTTCAAACCCCATTTCAGCAAAACAAAACGAAATATGAAATAATATTTCTTTGGTGACTTTCTCTCAGCAGATTTCTGGCAAAATCTCTGAGAGTTAATAAAATTCCCACGAAAAATTTCTCAAAATATCTTTCGTTCGAAATCGACTTTAAACTGTAAGTCCCGCCACTCATGAATAAAATGAATACACACAACATAAGTGGTGTGAGAAAGTAAATTCCAATCCTGACTGAAGGGTTGTAATAATCTATTATGTATGCATGCACAATCGTACAAAAGCGCAGGCTTCGTATTGATAGTAAAAATAGAAACCTAGTTTGAAATATATTTTAAGAGATTTTCAAACCTTCTGTAATGCTCGACATGTGTGATTAGACTTGATTATCTCCCATAAATCGCTGAATATATGCTCCCCAGAACTCTAAACTACAGATTTGAGAAACTTTTCAGAGCAATTTTATTTCCTCTTGAGAGTTTTTATCAGAAAGTGCTAAAAGTAGCCGAAGTTAAAAGTTTACCCTATTGCAGTCGCTTGGCAAGCATAAAGAACTCGTCATGTTGGGTTTCGATACAGTGCTCTAATGTAACCAATCGGTTCACGTAAAACTCCCTGGTATTAGAGTGTGTGTGACAGATCACTTGATGATCAAACATGTTAAATTCCTTATCGAAGTTAATGATGATCAAATATTTGGAAACTATTATTCAATTGACTGCTCTGACGTATTTAATCTTTACGTGATCGGTGCAGCAGCTATATAGAATTAACAAGCTTTTAAATTTCTAGGATCTGCAGTGAATGCACTCAATTAATTAAGTCTTCTAATTCCAAAGACCACAAAGTACGTCGCAAAAAACCTTCTCTTCTGAAATTCTCAGAGTCATACTCTCACACAGAAAGTTTTTCTGGTGCAAACTGTAGAATGGGAACTGCAATCAAATCTCTTAGTTCAAACCCGATTTCGATATGAAGATATTACATACATAATTGGCCATTACAACCCTTCAGTCAGGATTACGGCCTAGCTTCTCACACCACTTATGTTGGGTGTGTTAATTTTACACATGAGTAGCGGAACTTATAGTTTAAAGTCGACTCCGAACGACAGATTTTTGAGAAACTTTTCATGGCAATTTTATTTACTCTCAGAGTTTTTGCCAGAAATCTGCTGAGAGGAAGTCGCCGAAGAAATATTTTTTTCATATTTCGTTTCGATGTCTGACCGGGGATATTAGACTGACTAAATATGTAAAGCTTTCCCAATGGCATCACAAATGTTGACCTTCAAATGTTCAATTATCTCTGGTTTGTCTTTAACGTTGCACCACTACCAAAAGTCCAACGTTGTCAAATCGCAACTGCTTGGCGGCCAATTGACATTACCATTTCAGCTAATTAAATGGTCATCAAACGTTTGACACAATAAATCGATTGTGGCATGAGATGTGTGTCAGTTTCCGTCATCCTGTTGAAACCAAACAATGATCACGTCAATACCATGAAGAGCGGGAACAAAGAAAATCGGTTATCATGGTGCGATAGCTGTCTCCATTGACCGTAGTGGTTATGCCGTCCTCATTTTCAAAGAAATATGGGGGCAATGATGCCTGCTCTCTACAAACCGCACCAAACAATTACTTGCAATGGGAGCATTGGCTTCTGTAGGATCACGTGTAGGTTGTCTGAGCCCCAAATACGGCAGTTTTGCTTATTAACGTAATCAATATGAAAATGAGCCTCATCTAAAAATATATTTTTTTTTTTTTGGCAAAATCGACATCATTTTGCAGTTTCTCGTAGGCCCTAATTTTCAATAAATCCCAACGTTGCTTTAGCGCAAATGGATCCATTACGTTAAGTGGAGATAAGATACTGAATTTTGTGACAGAATAGAATGACATAAGTATTGCCAGATTCGAAATAAACGCTGATTCAAATTTAAACCGATAGATGGCTTACCCTATATATTTATAATGCACAACATCACAATTGCTCACATAGAAATCATGTGCTTTGGCCTTTGTTTGAATTATAAGAACAATGGCAAGCACTAGCTGGGTTTCTCCTTCTAAAAGTATTTTTTTTTATCCTTGTGTGCCCATAATTAATTCGTATTCTGTATGTTAAAATGGCGGTCGCTCAAACATCATTTTTGTTTTTTAAATCAATAACATAAACTTTCTTTTTCCATTATATTATATTTTATTATTTATTGAAATTATTTCCCATTCAATTAAACTATTAGTATTACAAATATAATAAATATATAAGCAATAATTTTCTCATTTCCCAGGTGATTATTTGGTGATAAATGATTTCAACAAGGATGTCCTGAAAGCCTTTGTGGCTGTTTACATGATTTAAACATTTAATACTGTCAAGCTTAGAGTATCTCTTCCTTTTTTTTTCTTTTGCATATTTTTATCATCTTTTCAATTTATCAATAATTTTTATTTGTCTTTTCTTCTTTCTTCTTTCATTTCATTTAGACAATTTTTATGGTCGTTTCGTTTGCCTGGTGAAGCTCAAAAATTGATCGAATGATGGAATGTTTTGCTCAACGGTATTGTCAATTGAATCCCGATATATTCACCAATACGGATAACCTGTTATGTTTTAAGTTTTTCCATCATTATGTTGAATACATCGTTGCATAATCCATCGGTAAGGACGATATTTTTGTTATTATATTCTATTATTTTTTGCCTTTTGTTTTCTTTTTGTATCTTGTGAATATTTTATTTCAATTCTGTTTTATTTTCATTTCTTTAACTGTTTTGAGGTTATGGAGAATGTGTTTTATTTAATTTACAGTTAATTTGTATGTCCTTTGAGTATGGAAATGTTTATTTTGCCTTATACTTCATTGAATATAAGCGAACGGTATTTACTGAAGACAGACAGTAACAGTATTTAAAAGACTGGAATCGGAATATTGTTTGAAAGAAACAAAATTTTTTTGTATTGGCTTTTAACGGCCTTTGAACTTATGCCCATTAATTCGACCTTAATGTCTTTGTCATTTTTAGTTTATTGAACCAATGATCTGATCTAGGTATCATACAAACCTTAACTTATTTACACAAAAAGGTATGAAGTTAGTTCATCGAATCTATTGCAATATTTACGCATTTGAATTTAGCCTCTATAGAATCTATAAGGACTCTATGTATACCATCACCATTTTAGTCTTATTTACTTGCAAATTTCTCTGTTACGAATTATCCTATCGGTTTCATATTGAATCAGTATCTATTTGAAGATACCTACTAGGCTAAGGTGACTTCAGTTTGACTATGCTGGCCATACATTCGTTTACAGTCCAATGAAGCTGTTTATACACACCTCCCTCCCGAGGTTAGAAACGATCCATTATGGATACCTTAAACAGAAGAATAGAAAATACAGATTAGAAAAGAAAAGACAACAAAAGCTCTAATGGAGGAAATAAGCAACAGAAAAAAATAGTGTAGAAACGATTTAATTCTTTGCCAATTCTGGCATTGATTCTGCTATTTCTATGCGACACTATTTTCAATTACAATTGCAATCCAAGGTTTTTCACTTCTAAGCTAGCACTCTTAAATAAGGAGTAGATCATCATAATAATCATGTCTCATATTGAAGGCCTTTTCGGAAGTAGGATGATGTTGAGAGCTATAAATCTTCGGATCCGGGAGGGGGTATTGAGAATGTTAAAAATTTAGAGACTGCAATTTCTTTTCAAAGAATTCAATCAAGTGTCCTGAACGCCTTAAAGACTGGCATCATAAGAAATTCAGAAATAAGCAAACAGTCTAGCTTAGGACAAGAGGAGTTTCAATGCCGCTTTGATGTAGAAGCGGATGTTTGAAAAAGTATGCTCAACCGTAAAGATAAAGAGAAGTAAAGACTCTCTCTCAAATCAAGTGGGTTTGTGGCACTCGAAACTTTTGTTGCAAAATTTCTAACAAAAAAGGCGTTCTGAATCATGCATCAGACTATCCAGAAATAACCTGAAGTTGATAACTAGGCTTTCAACAGACGCTAGACTCTGGGTGCACTTACCCAGAATGGTCTCGAGTTCAATACAAAGATTTTGTGAAGATGAAAGTGAATCGTCGGAACACATTATTGGAACCTGTGAGGCATTAAAGCATCCCAGGGGGACATATCGAATGCAAGGCAGGAAACTGTTAAAGCAAACGTTTGCAGGAGACATTATAGCGATACAATATGAAGGTTGAGTAGAATACAACATATTGTAGGGCCGCAATACTAAGAGTTCTTTTCACGGCCTTAAAGTTTTGAGAAAGAGAATAATTTAATGAGCAAAAAAACCCAAAATATTTTTATACTGGACTTTCTTCAAGACAATTAAAGGTGGCAACCCTATCATTCAAGAAGCAATCATCTGATTGATTGTAAAAATTTAATTAGTTTAACTGAAACAAAGTAAAGAAATAACAGAAGCCGGGACAGATACTTTTGGGACAGGGCTATGTTTCTTAAAGACACGAAATGGGAAAAAAAAGATTCTGGGATCCTGTGCTGCAAACTAGAGCGATAGGAATGAATGTAAATGTAAATATAAGTCAACATAACTGGTTTAAGCAATTTTGGCCTCAGATAATTTCTCTGAAATTAAAAAATCTATTCAAAGTCTTAAAGTTTAAACCTTTTAATGATTTTGAGATCATTAATTAGATCCGATCTATTCAGAAAATGTAACGTCTAAATGAATAACTAGACAGCACGTGGCGATTTGCTATGATATTTGATATCGAAACAATAAATTCGTCGCTATAAATTACTTTTCACTGCTGTGTTCTAGAAATTTGTGCGGATTCTTTCAAAAAAAAATGTAGTTGAGTCTCACCACTGATGATGGATTTCTATTTTAAGGTTAGGGATTGCAATAGTATTACTGAACT
>QOCX01002649.1:0-21057 GCA_005959815.1 Sarcophaga bullata
TAGTCGAAATTCATATGTGACATGGATTTGAATGCGCAGCTGCTTGCAAAATAAGGGTTTTTTTCCCTATAAATTATGAATAAATTTTTATTATCTAGGATTTTATGATTTCTTTCTCAAAATTCAAATCGGGATTTTATACTGAAAAAATCCCTATTTTTGCATAAAATTCAAGGCCACATTTCTGGCATATTTCGAATAATTTTGTTCAGGCCAAATATGAGATTTGGGAAATAACTTAATTAAGACACTCTCTCTCCCTCTCTTTCTTCTTTTCCGAATAAATTTTACAGAAGGAGGCCATAGCAACAGCTGTTAAACGCAGGCCATTAAAGTTAGTTCATTAAGAAATATTATGATTAGAATTGGACTCTGAAACTCTAGCATTCAGAGCTTTAATCGTATGATTTTTTTTTTAATTTTATTTTATTTTTTTTGTTTTGTTTTTCAATTACAATAAAACAAAGTAAAGTCCATAAACAAATGTCTTTGATCTCTGAACATTTATGCGTTCATAGATACACAGTGTTATTTTGAAGGCCTTCTTATAATTTCCATCACCGTCTACATAACCTCAAAACTTTTAGAGTTTAAACAGAATAATTAAAAAGCAAGAAATACTAAGTTTAACTTATAAAACCAAACTTTTTTGTATTATAAAGTGAAAAGACCAACATAACCTCAAACACCATATTCATATACCACAATCTTTAAACCATAGTTTCAAATCTGTTACCATGCTAACCGACTTTAAAAATTTTAAAACATACATAGTGACATTTTTAAGGCCTCCTTGCAATTTTCATAACCATCTGCATAACCTCAAAATTTTTATAATTTAAACAAAATAAATAAAGAGCAAGAAAAACCAACCTTAACTTATATAACCAAATGATGGATCAACCATAAACAGCGTAATATTTGTAATCACCAGACAGAACTTTAGCAAGCAATAGCTTAGTTGGTTTAAAAAGAATTGAATTCACTGCCACTGTAACCTATACAATCTGTTTATATGCTGCTGGATATGATAAAAAAAAATAGGGCACTAGGGCAAAAGCAATAACATCTTTTTTTACTGCCAGTGTTTTATGCCTGATGACTGAACCAAATATTAACGATTTATAAAGGCATCTATGAACCATATTGAGAGTTTTATGAAGATGTGAATGCTATTCAGATTACATTTGGTTGAACAATTTCTGTAACAAATACCGGGTGAACAAGGGCTTTTTAGGTTATCAACGGCAGAGAAGATGCTCAGGGGTCTTCTCTTCTTCTTAAGTCTGATTAGGTTAGAGGACGTGTACACGTCAGTGGGGCAAGTACAATACCCAGAGATCACGATAGAAGAGAGATCAGATAGAAGAGAATATAGTGAATGGATAGTGAAGAAGGTAGGAAAATAGGGATGGAAAGTAGGAAAGGGAGGATATAAGAAACGGAGTGAAAAAGTAACGACCACAAACACACCAGAGAACGCGCGCGAATAACAACTTTGATGCACATAGCGTTCATCTACCAGCTCGTACCTATATTGATGAATCCATGAGAGAGCAGCGTAAGCTTCGTCTTTCGACAAAGAGGTCCAGCCTTCGGAAGGAAGCCCCTTTCCCAGGGTCCTCAGTCTTAAGCTACTAAAGGAACGACATATTGTGCAGAGGCAGGGTGGTTGTAGGATAGGTCTGCAACACTTTCTCTACAACAACATATTCTGCAACATTCCGGCTGAGATCTGTTCCAGATTCCAGCAACTTAATCTCGCAGTGCACCGTAATGAAACCAATAACTAATCTCATCTTAACGTCATCAACCAGAACCCTGTTATATCACCGTCTATAATAGGCCATAGACAGCTATCATCTCGAGGAGCACATGTTAATTTCCTTTTGACTGAAGGAAGCCATATTAATTGGGTATGTAGTCCAACACAAGCCTATTATTATTGTCGTGGAAATGTGTCTTAGTATTGCGACTACTGCCCTCAAAGTTTATACGGTAGCTCTATAATGTCTTCTCTCCAAGCCTATTGACAACTGCAGAAGTAGGCCTGTAACATATTTGGAGTCACCCTGTTCATCTGTGCATACAAAAAATTGTAATCTTCAATGGATATATAAAATCTACACTTTTGTACGATTGCAAGACTTGGAAGGCTTTTCGTGAATCAATGCCTTTCCAATATGTATATTCTGTATATGTGTAGTCCGGACGAGAATCGTAATTAATAAAATGCTTTAAAGAAGAGCAAAGAGATAAAGATCTCCTATGGGGATCGGTCATATCACTAGAGCTACCAAAATTGAAAACCGCAACGGAAGAAGAAGGGGACACACCTAGGGCAGATGTGGAGAAGGCAGAAAGAAAAAATAAGAAGAAATGTTAAGGCTCTGATCAGCTTGTGTTATACGGAGGGAACTTATTTATAATCTTTACTTGACCAGCAGCTCCATAAAACCTCCATAAAGCTAGATAGAAAGAGTTTCTACGAGAGAAAAATCAATGGGATATGAGCAGTATATTATAGACTAATGCATAGGGGATGACACCTACTTATACAATATGTTCTGTTAGAATCCAAAAAGTATAAGTTGAAGGAGGAGATATTTTTAATTTTCATTTGATCAGCAGCTCTATAAAGCTGGAGAGAAAGAAAGTTTCTATGAAAGAGAATAAATAAGATATGAGGAGCATATTACAGACTCATGTATAGGGGATGGCACCTACTTATACAATGTGTTCTCTTAGAATTCAAAAACTAGATTAAGGACGAGGTAAACAGGGAGTGGAGCATAACAAAATTATATTTTTTAATGAAAATTTGCTTTTTTATACAAAAATTTCGAATTAAAAAAAATTTCAAATTTTGTTTAATTTTTCAAAAAAAAATTTTTTTTATTTTAAATCTTAAAACTATTACGGTAAATAAAAGGTGAAACATTTTGGAAGGCAAGACTAGTAATTAATTGACAAGTTGTTGTGTTCTTTTGTCCATGAGAGCATCTAAGACTTTGTCCATTATGATCGCTGCATCATGTAACAGATATCGGCATAACGCTTTTAAATAGATGTAATACTCCAGTTCTCCACGGTGCTATTCTTAAAGCCGGTAGTATTGCTGATTTGTAAAATATCACATGACTATGCTTTTAAGTTCTTAATATATTCGTGGAGTACCCTTAAGGGCATCTAAGGCATCATGTGTGGTCTTGTTGGTAGGTTTACAATAGATGGAGAGCCTTTCTTTAACGTCGACAAGCGGTTGTTGTTGAGATTTCAAGGTGCACAACATTTCTGGTACCTTGGTTGTGGTGTGGTTGGGTAGTTAGCGTTTGAGTTATATTGTCTGTGCTTTCTCTTGAGGATGTATAATTCTGCAAATACTGATCTAAGGAATCATTTTCAATGACATGAGAAGAATTATCGGGAGTTTTAACTATCATCACTACGGTTTAGCATTAGCGGCAGCTTCTGGATTTATGTTCGTCAAACGTACGGAATTGTTGCCAAAATGGTGAGAAAGACAAACGACAGGATCATTCTCTTCAAGTTCACGTTCTCGTTGCCATAATCAACGGTTTCATCAAAATCTGTGACCTTAACAGAACAGTCGTTGGGCCAAGCAAATTGTGCTGCGGACCCTCCGAGGCCGTTATCATTATTGCATTGTAAACCCAACCAGCATGCTGTAATATGCTGTCCATTGAAAATCTGGTGATGGACTCCAAACTCAAGGACACATTGCTGAATTCCACATTATCCACACCCAAATCTTAAAATGCCCTGATTTCTACCGAATTCGCTTACAAATTTCGAAAAGGCGTTGTATCTTTCAGGCCGGCAATTATATTTACGCTAAAGGGTACAGGCCAAATCACACCGATGAGAAACCAATAGTGAGAACACTCCTGGTTATTAAGGCAAACGTTTGCTGATATTCTCGAGATCTTCACCATTTTGTATAGAGAATGTGGTGATCGTCTATGCAAAATGTAAGTCCACGTGATTCAAAGCTTTTCTGGCTAAAATTTCATACAATAGAGCAAAGATCAGCGGAATTGTAAAAAAATCTAAGGAATGAAATACCGCAGATTTAAATCTCAATAATGTGAGAAGTTTCCAGAATTAATGTCCGGCATATTTAAATAAGAAGAAGAAGCATTTGTGTTCTTAAGTTTGGGTGGTAAAGTCAATTCATGATGTTCCTAACAGTCTGGGTCCCACGAGTATTACGTTCCATAGGGTAAGTAACTAGCAACCGTGGGTCGTTTTCGTGTAGCGAATCTGGTTGTACGTGTTTTACAAGAGGCATATTATGGGAATGATGACGGTTGTTCCGGCTGACTGGGAGCACAGCAAAGTTATTGGCTTGCTGTTGTGTGGCCCTTAATAGGTGTGGAGAAGCCCGAAGGGGCTTCGTCTTTTTTACCATCAGGCCGAGGCAATTGTATAAAAAGAGGTTCTATCTTTTTAACTTCAGACTCTTTCACATCTGATTTCCTGGGAGCCCTTACAGGACTATCTATGTCATTAGTGCCCGTTTCAAAACCTTGATCAATAAAACTGTCCGTCATAGAAAGGTTGTCCTCTTTGGTTGGCGTATCTATAGTTTGTTCAGCCTGATTAATTAGCGGTAGAGTGGTTTCATTAGTGAGTGTACAATCCAACTCGTCATTACTAGGCGGCTCCTCTTGAGCAGGTGGAGGTGAGCATACGGTTAAAGTGTAGGCAGATTTAATTTTTCTGGGAGAATTCACTTCCTTTAGGAAACTTTTATTCAGTTCCAGAAAACTTAGCGCTCTTTTAGAATCATTTGCATTTGCGGGCGGCACAAGTGAGGACTTCTCTGTTGCTTGGGGAGCAGCTTGTACGTGAATCAATTTGTTTTTAGCTTTAGTTTCCTTTAATTTAGAATCAGAATCGGAGTCCGTAGAGCCCTGGGGACGTGCTTCCTCCATGGAAGCTTCCTTTTTCCAAGCTAAAGTGCGACGCAATTTCTTTTTACGTAAAGGCCTAAGAAATTTGGCGGCTGTTGAATCCTTTTCCAAGGTTTCGCTTTTCTTTTCTGAATTATCTGCTTGAGATTCTTCGCTGGTAATCTAGGGGGTAAGAAATGACAAGAAAAATTAAAAATTTTACTTCCCAAATAAGACTTAAGCAATGTTATACTTACTTTGGCCAGCGGAGTTATACCGGATTCACTTTCCTCGGTTTCGGAAGGTTTGCTAGATGAGGTGGAAATGTATTCTTTGTTATCTACGGACTCTGTAGGAGGAGCAAGGTAGGTTTTTGCTCGGCATTTCTTTGGGCATATCATCAAGAAGTTCCAATTTATCAATGGTTTCTTCCAAGAGTTGATCTATCGTAGAGGATGACTTGGTTTCCAAATCTGGCTGTGTCGTTTCCTCTTCATTACTGCTGCTTTTCATTTAACCAAGTTATAGAATAAGTCTGCATGTGCTGTTTTTAGCGACGTTTGTGTGGATAATACTTGCTCGTGTACGTCTGATCTTTTTGGGTGGAGCATAAGCTTCAATGGGCAACAAAGTACGCATTTGATCATTAGCCCGTTTAACAGAAGGTTCAATTGTACTTAACTTCCTTAAGTAGTATGCTCGTCTTTAACATGACACCTAGGCAAAGATCTTGCACGGCGTCTTACTTTTTTAGTTTCAGCAGCAGGGCTAGGTGGTAGATCGAAACTTAAAGTAGCCCGAAGGGGTTTTCCTTCATCATCAGGATGGTCAAAGTCTTTGGAGGTAACTGCCTTACTCTCCTCAAATGTATTAACATATTGCAAGGCCAAAGGCGATACAAACTGCTTGGGAAATCTACATCTGGCTTCCAGTTCTTTTAGCAAATCTTTAACCGTGCCTTGTTTTTCATCAATCACTTCAGCTCTATTGATTTCCTTTAAAACATCGCCTCCAATATCTTGGCATGTTTAACAAATTTAGGATTCCTTTTGGCATATCGCCTATGAATTGCGTATACAGTAAGGCTTATCTTTGACCTCAACTTGGCAAAGTTTTCTTCAACCGCAAAATATTCATTTTTGCCGGAATCTTTGCCTGTATTTTGGTTCTAGGCCTGGCTATAGGTTGCGTTTCTTTGCAGCTATTACCTCTAGGATAGGCCAAGGTTTGGTAGATCAGCTTGTGTTTCCAATTCAGTTCTAGGCCTCGCTATAGGATGCGTTTCCTTGCAGCTACTTGCTCTAGGCATAGGCCAAGGTTTTGGTAGATCTGCTTGTGTTTCCATTCAGCTCTAGGTCTCCGGTAATAGGTGGCGTTTCTATGCAACTATTTGCTCTAGGCATAGGCCAAGGTTTGGCTGATTACCTTTAGATTCTGACTTAGTCCTAGGCCTGGCTATAGGTGTTCTTCTTTGCGCATATTTGGCTCTAGGCAATAGGCCAAGGTTTTGGTTGCTTAGCTTTAGAATCTGACTTAGTCCTAGGCCTGGCTATGGGTGTCTCTTCTTTGCAAGTATTTGCTCTAGGCATAGGCCAAGGTTTTGGTTGATTAACTTGAGGTTCCGTCTTCATTCTAGGACTGGGCACAGGAGATTTTTCTTTGTTGTTATTTACTTCGGGCATAGGCCATAGCTGTGGTAGATCACATTTAGTTGACAACTTAGCATTCGGAGCAATCTTAGGGCCTTTGTAGGACTCACGTTTTTTAACGCGCGTTAATTTTGAATTAACATGGAAGTTATTTGCTGGACTTTAGAAATTTTTGCCAGCCAGCGGTTTCAACACCGTTTTCTTAGCTTTAATATTGGACTCATACTTCTGTTTTAATTGCTCAAATGTAGGAAAGTTTCACGATTACCCGTTATAAGGGGCTCATATTTTTTACGTAATTCTTCAACACTAAGGCGTTCAGAAGCTGAATAACCTCTTGCGCTCCGCTTTAGGGGAACATGCTGTTTTCAATTTTATAACGGGGGAACTCATTTTCAAGATGAAATTCTTCATGGTTTTTTAAGAAGATTGAAATTTTTTAATTTCAGTTTTACGGAGAATAATTTTTTACCAAGTTCTCACTCGGCAGAATGTAGTTAAAACTGTTTTCAGTTGAAGATTTTCATCGGCTTATATACTGATTTTCCAGTAAATCCATTAACTTGCACTTATTCACAGGTACCCGCTCCTCCTCGCGTATATGCTAATTAAATTTTTAATTTTGCGTATATCCGAATACCTAAAAAGGATGTGGATTGACTTGCCTAAAAACTGTGTGCATTTTCAAATAATTTTGCTTGACAGTTATTGTTACCTGATGCTGGGGTATAAAGGGTCTTTAATTTTTGCAGCTGCAGCTGTGAATTAACGGTTTTGGCTAGTGTTTGGAAAGCACCACTATAAAGTCATAAAAAACTTCGAATTTCACGAAGCCTTTCCCAGGTAATGACGTTTCATATATTTTTCTTAATTTAAGATACAAAGTAAAAATTAAACTTGAAATTCAAATTTCGTTTTTATATTCGGCTAGTCTTGGAAAAACAAATCTAATTTAAATCATTCAAAATCGAACATCTAAGCAACGCTCAAAAACGTTTCTATTTTATATTTTTTGATATTGCTTTGCGCTCTTTCAGTCAAGCAGGCTCTATTCTCTCTGTGTTGCTCATTCGCGACTCCTCAGTTTTGCGACGTTTGCAGAAGAACGTCACAAACCTATGAATAGGTTTGTGTAGTTTTGCCTTGAACTTCAAAATAAAATCAGGTACTGACAAGTGCGTATGATGCGTATTATTGTAATGCAACAACACAAATAAATGTCTACAAATTCCACGTATTCTGTGAAGTGATTAAAACATTCTTGTATTGCATAAAGTGTACAGAACACCATAACCTCAAAACCATTTTCATACACCACAATTCAGTTGCCATGCTAACCGATTCTAAATATTATAAAACATACACAGTGACATTTTTAGGGCCCTCTTACAATTTTCATAACCATCTGCTTAATCTCCAAATCCATGAAAACAACGGAAGAACAGTGTAATGTTTATTATCACCAGGCTAAAGTATTGCCTGAACTGGTTTGGAGAGAATTGAACTCACTACTACTGCACCCAATACAATATGGTTATATGCTGCTCTAATCAATTTGCAAGGCCCGAATATGATAAAAAAAATAGGGCACTAGGACAATAGCAATAACATTTTTTTTTACTCTCAGAGTTTTCTGGCTGAGGATTGAACCAGGAGAATTGTGTCTCCAGTGACACAGATATTAACAATTTTATCAAATGATGGCATCCATCAACCATATTGAGAGTTTTATGAAGATTCTATTCAAATCACATTTGGTTGTACAGGTTCTGATCAAGAATTTTGCTTTTTAGATTACCAAGCACCGGGCAATGAGAAGAAAACATGTCCAAGGGTCTACTCTTCTTTTTTCATCCGGCACAGATTTTTCAGAACTCATTCTGAGACATTTCCAATCTCCTGGCAAATGAGAACTTAATGAGCACCGAGTGCACAAATTATCATGGACATTAGTGATGTCATAATTAGTATCCTTATAAACCAATAACACTTATCGTATCAATTGAAGTCATTAGAAGAAAGCCTTGACCAAGCCAAATTATTTGTAACAAAAATCGTGCAGTAATTGTTCATGCTAAGAAGAAGCCGTAGTTTATCTAGTAGGTAGTGTGTTGGCTTATTAGACGAAAGGCGAGGGTTCGAATCCCCGGTCAGACATCAAAAACGAAATATGAAAAAAAATATTTCTCCGGCGACTTCCTCTCAGCAGATTTCTGCCCAAAAACTCTGAGAGTAAATAAAATTGCCATGAAAAGTTTCCCAAAAAAAAATCTGTCGTTCGGAGTCGACTTTAAACTGTAGGTCCCGCCACTCATGTATAAAATTAACACACACAACATAAGTGGTGTGAGAAGCTAGGCCGTAATCTTGACTGAAGGATTGTAATGGCCGATTATGTATGTATGTAAGAAGAAGCATGGATTTCTGTTATGTTTTGAAATGCGGAAACTTAGTGCTGAGGAGCACAAATTAAAGGAAATCATATTAATTGGGTATGTAGTGCCACACAAGTCTATTATTATTGTGGTGAAGATATGTCTTAGTACCTCTCCTCTCCATTCCCGTTAAAGTTTATACAGTATCCCTATAATATCTCCTCTCAAAGCCTAGTGATGCTTGAAATGCGAGGACTACTGTTGTGTTAAACAATCCATATTTGTAATGACAAACCTTTCATTAAAGGAAACTTTAAATGAAACATATTTATGGTGAAACCTGACAGCCTTACCAATAACGTTTTAAAACCACTAAACGATTAACCCGAAGAGATACACACGTTTTCCAAGTTTTCATCTGTTTTTGTGCTACACTCATTAAATATTGATTTTATACGATACTACACGATCTATTTTACACAAAAAATTGAAAAGTCGTACGACTTTGATTGTTAAAGCCGCCTTTAATAAGACATGACTTTAAAGAAAACTACCAAACAATACTTGTAAAGAAATCAATTTGTTTTCGCAAAAAAAATGATAAATTTTTTGCTGGAGTCTCTTAAAAAAAATTCAAATAAAATATCATGATTGTTTTCATTTTGACCCAAACAAAGGTCAAGTATTTTATTATTTTTTTAAATTCATTTTTAAACTTAAAACTAGAAATCAAGCTAAAAATTATAAAAAAAAAGAAGTCCAACTTGTGATAATAAACTGGAAAACTGGGTTCTCTTTTCTAGTCAAATTAATTTTGAAGCGGCAAAGTTGTACGTTGAGTTAAGATCACTTCCATTATCTGTTCAATATGATGCGTACAACTGGCCAAACAGAGATCAGCATAGCGACTTAAAAAGAACATAAAACTCTCCAATTGCTGTAAGGTGCACGTATGGAAACCACAATTATGGCCAATATTTTCTATGGCTGTTATAGTGCTGCGCAATTTGCGCATTAATTCCGGTGAATTTTGATTCAAGGCCTTAAACTTTTGCATATCCAACGTAGACGAACAGTGTTGCATGCGATCCTCAAGAGTTTCCAGTTTACACTTTTGATTTTCTAAGGTTCTCAAGATTTCGGGTACGGTAAGTTGGGCTTCCATGGCCAATTTATCAGTTTCAGATTTGGACAGATTTAGTAGCTTGGCATCGGATAAAATCTGTTCCATACAGTCTAGTGAGCTGCATTCTGGTTGACTTTTCAAAGAGATCAAATCGCTTTGCTGGCCATTTAAGGCGGAAAATGTAAAGACCTTAGGATCAAATTCTCCCGAATCAAAATCGGAAGCATCCAGATCGCTGGTTTTTATCGGAGATGCTGATGTTGTGAAACTGTTAAGGCCATCGAACATGGAATTAATTTTGGTTGCTGCTGTAGATTGTGTTCTTGACTAATGGAAAATTCATAGGCATCGATACCGAATCTTAAAGACGATTGACTATCGGACATAAAGCTACGTATATAGTTAAAGAAATTTGATATCTTTTCTGCTGACATTTGCGTACCACTGAAAGGTATCAGGGTATCCCCGGTGGCAAACCAATATTGTGAGCAATTGTCCACACAAGGAGGCATATTTTTAAGGCAGCATATCATCCAGTTTAGCTTTACCATTCCAAGAGAATTGTTGTTGGTCAATGCCAAAATCAATTGAATGATCTTGGAAACTTTTTGTGCAAAAATATTGCTAAGCAACATTAAATGTTCGGCTTCATAGTATTGTATAGCTAAAGCAGCTGTAAATTCCATGTTATCCAAAATTGTGAACAGCTAGGTATTGTATATGTAGCCGTTTGCTGTTCGATAAGGAAAGTGGCACTTTTGTCTGATTTTTCCAAGTCCTGGCAAGAATTATGTTCTTGAATAACTGTCATGTTTAGGTTTGAAGGTTGCCGTCTTGGATTGTTATGACGTATGGGACTGAGGGTGCTATCATTAGCATTAAAGTTTTGCTGTAAGCTCTGGGTTTTATTAGGAGTTGAATAATTCTGTGGGTTAGAGGGTTTTCTGTTTAATTTCATTGGTGATTCCATATCATTGGATCCGGTTTCAAAGCCCTGATCAATGAAATTATCCATTAACACCTTAAGCTTTTCCTGGGCTAATTTACATTCCATTGTTTGTTGTTTGGTATTATCGCTTTCATCTTTTAAGCGTCTCTCCTTGTCTATAATCTCAGCTTCTGTTAAGGAAGGCCATGAACGGGAACTTTTCTGAGTGGGTAGATCATCCTCTGAGCTACCACTTCCGGTAGCTGGTGAGGGTGAAGAAATTACAGTTAAAGTGTAGGCATTTTTAATCTTGGATGGTGAGTTAACTTTCCTCATCCAAGAGCCATCAAGTTCCACGATGCTTAGTTCATTAGAACATATGGTAAGATTCTGTTGTTGATCTTTGAAGATCAGCTTCTTGACGTAATTGCTACATTTCGAGGACTTGGGCAAAGTGCAGCTTTGTGGTTGCGGTTGCTGTTGTGTTTGCAATTTCTCCGCTTTAGCATCTGAATCAGAGTCGGTAGTAGTAATGATAGTGGTGCCACATTGGGTAGCAGTTTCTGACATGGAGTTGTTTCTTCTCAAACTCAAACAACGGCGCGATTTCCTTTTGCGTAAGGGCTGTACAACATCCTGTGCATTTAAATCCATTTGAGAGTCCATGCTAGTAGTCTGTAAAGTAGAAAAATTATAAAAATTACTATCGGAAGGGATAATAAACTTTATATTCAAACTTACCTTCGTTATACTAGACAAATCCAAGTTCTCATTGCCATCGGATCCTGATTCTTTGTTAGTGATATTCAACGGTAGCTCCAATTCTATAACGGATTTCTCCAAAACTTGTTCATCATCCATGGCATTTTTAATTAGAACTATGGCATCCTGTTCGTCTTCCAATTTATTAATGGCATCCTCTAGCATTTTCTGAAATTCCTCAGCTGGTAGAATATCATCTGCCGAATTGGCAGCCAATATTTCAATGACATTCTGTTGGTTGCCGATGGCGGTAATGTCGAATGATACACCATTCTGTTCTTTAAGCCAGTGATAGAAAAGCTGTTCGAGATGAGCATTTTTGAAAAATATTTTTGGTCGAAAGCGATCATGTTTGGTGCGTCTAATTTTCTTGGGAGGTGCCAAGGGTTCAACAGCACTCGATGCACGTATCAATTTTTGTGGTCTCTTCAAGAGAGGCGATGAGCTCTTTACATCGACCTCAAAAGTTACATTCTTTTTAATTGGCTCTTTGGCTTTTCGTTTGACTTTCTTTCCATCTTCTGGTGAGTTTGCGTAAAACTACTGTAAGGGTTGTAACATGCAAAGGATCATGCAAAGACTCTTCGTCCAATTCCGTGATGAACAACTGGAACTTTGCAAATATCTTCATATTCCTTAGATTTGGGAGCAATGCCTAAAGGAGCAGTAGGCTTGGATTTTCTAAATCTTTGCCAAGTATTGGTGCGTGCATTTTGGCGCTTGAATTTCGCTTCGATTGAATCACGCAAATACTTGACAGAATTCTGCTTTTTCTATGACAACTTCACCACGTTGCATTTCCTTTTTGACATGAGTTTCCAAAACCTGGGCATGTTTGCTAAATTTGGGATTTTGTTTTGGCCATATCCTCTATGAATTTATTGTACAGCAAAGCTTTATCCTTTACAGATAGCTGGGAGAATACGTTTTCGGCTACCAGACATGTAGTGCCAGATTGTTTCTCCTTCTCCAGTTGTTTGCGCTTCATGCGTGGACTGTGGCTTAGTAAAGAACTTAAGCTGGGCATTTTTTTTAGTTTATCTAACAAAGGATTGGATTCTTTTATCACTACTGCTGATGCTGCTGGTCAATGATGCTATGCTGGAAGATTTAGTGTTTAAAAGCTTTCTTTTCACAAGAGGACTGGGCCTGGGACTTGCAGTTTAGCAATAAACTTGGGATACTTGAAGGTAAATTTCGTTGATTTGGCTTTTAAAGTCGAAGTCATAATGGGTGACTTTATAGGGGACTCCAAGTCGGAGGTCAGGGAAGCGAAGTTCGAGGAGACTCGTTTTGAGTTGGTTTCTATACTTTGATGGATTTTGTTATTAAACACCGAAGCCATTTGCTTAACTTTGGTTTTACGTAATGGCTTGGAGCTTTTAGTATTCACTTTTGGAGGAGAAGGCGAATTATTGGCCTCTTCCTTGGATGATTCATATTTCTTTTTAAGCTCTTGTATATTAGTTGTAGCATTACATTGATATTTCTTACGTTTATTCAGATGAGGAAATGATATTGAATTATTCTTACTGCGAAAAGAGGCCACCAATGAAGCCACCTTACCACGGGTGGTCTTTTTAATTGGCGTAGCTTTGGCTGAACTATCCGATGTTACCGGTATATCTTCATCGAAATATTTCATAAGATTCTCAATGACTTAACCAGTGCCTTACGATCCTTGGGTGGCGGCTTGCTGGTGTTAATATAATCGTAGGAAGTATTATGTTCCATAGCCTCCAAATACTTTATCATCATTAAGATTAATAGTCTCAAAGAACTCTTCTCTAGTTCTGGTAGCCGCTAGAGTATTACTTTTAGACTTCGTTTGTTTCATCTTGGATTGACGTGCTTGCGTGCAATGTTCAATGCGTTCCGATAGAGTAATGTATTCTTCTAATCTCCCACCATTGAAATCGGTGGTATTGACCACCATTTGAACTGTTGATGGCGATGCACGTTCATCTTCGTTAAGGGAATTATTCGAGATTATGGTGGAATCGAGTACCATGTTTAAATTAATTTCAACTTCGTGATATATTTTGACGGTTTTGTTGTTAACTGTGTGGCACTAAACTGTAACTATTAGGTTGCGGGTTAAAGGAAGGGCTTTATATAGACAATGTCCAGGCTAAATGATTATCTTACGATGCTAGGTAGAAACACTAGACAGCCAATCACATTACGTTCTAATGTAAGCTTAAGTTGCACGGCCATACATTAAATAATGCAGCAAACTCACACATTTAGGTCGCGGTGAGTTTGAAGAATT
This sequence comes from Sarcophaga bullata, assembly GCA_005959815.1. Taxonomy (NCBI): domain Eukaryota; kingdom Metazoa; phylum Arthropoda; class Insecta; order Diptera; family Sarcophagidae; genus Sarcophaga; species Sarcophaga bullata. Next base: position 14,029 of record QOCX01002649.1, read on the forward strand.
TCAAATAATTTTGATTTCACTACCTATCTTCTCTTCTTCACAACTGCACACTGAAATTTGAAGGTACTATTTTGATGTTACCAACACATATGCAAATTTGATTCGTTACATTTGATGTGTCGCCATGCACCATAAAGAGTTCAACAGCTTAATTACATTATGATCGTTTTTGTATAGTGGCCAATCACAACACTTTCCTGCAAACAGACTCACTTGTAATCACTTACAGATAAAGTGCTTCAATATTTCTTTCACTACCTGAAACTACCGTTTCGCAAACAAATGGATTTTGTGCAGCTGCTTAAATATTCAAATTCGCGGTATCATTAGCGTGCGTATTTTCAAAATTTTCTTTTGCTGGGAAAATCTTGTCATAAAACTCAAATATTTTGGCAAATTTTCGAAAATCGATTTATTACTTCCGGATAAATTCCGTTTCAAGTGATTAAAACGGTTTTTCAAAGCCATAAAATATGAAAATCGTATAAAATTTCCCAAAAATATGCAAATTTATGAACGGCTTTACCTAAAAAGGGATTTTTATGAAACCTTTTTGGGAAAAGGATAATAAAATTAGACGATAAACGCGATATGTACACAATGAACAGTATTGTATGCCAACAAATAGCAGTCCTATGGATTTTTTTCATGACAGTTAAAATACCTGTCATTAAATGGTTCTAAAAATATTTAACAAAGTCTCCATAATCGCGTAGAGTTTCTTTATATAAAGAAAAATGACTTTATGACGCACGCCTAGTATATCCTTACAAAGTGCTAATGAACCAGATGATGATTTACTTGCATCAAACAAAGTTAATCGTTCTACAGATTGAAACAATTTTTAAATATTTAACTCTGAAAGTTTCTTTGAATTTGAATTGAAATTTCCAGAGTATATACTGCCAGATGCTAGTTTATCCACGTAAATACAAAATAGTAGCCACATATGGTTGCATTGTGGCCGCTAAGGAGAGCTTGAGAAAAACCTCTTTTACAAAAAAGAAGAGAAAAAAGAGAAAACACCCAACCCATTAGGTTGATTTCTTTAATTTTCATTGTTTCCTTTAATTCAAAAATGGTTTGCCAATTTATCACACGGGGAATAGAATCAAAGAGGCAAACCACACATTTTGATTCCAAACACACTACCAGAACAAATATTAGCATATTCAATATTAACCCTTTCGCGACGGATGTTGTGTATATTCGTTAGTCACTTGGTTTTTCACGGAGGCTAACGTGGTGTAAATACAGCAATCTAAACCTGTAAACATATTGATAGCGACTTATGATTTACTTGCGTTGTTGAGTACGATGACACCATATGGTTAGCCATGCCGTCGTAAAAAGTTGCAATATGTGACACAGGAGAGTCGCCACGAAAGGGTTAATGTTCAGTCTATATTACTATGCGAAAGTCTACAGCGCAATCTGCCGTTAGAACTTGATTTCGTAAAATATTGTGAAGCTTCTTGCCTGTGCGTCTTAGCAAAGGATCCATTGGAATTGTTGGCCTAACAAACCGATTTGAAAGTCGAAATCTGCATACACATTCCCGAAGAACATAGAACATTCCCGAAGAACACTATCAGGAAATAAAGCAATAATCGCTGTAGATTGAAATCACCATGGTCAAAGAGATGATGGAAAACTTGTGTGCACATGGAGATGGCAGATTAGCAGAGACTTCATTTGTATGACAAAACTAATACCCTACAAGACGCCCATCCTGCCCGTGCTTTTTTACGGCGCAGAGGCTTGGACTCTATTAAGCACTGATGCAGTAGTCTTGAGAGTATTCGAGAGAAAAGCCGTACGTAAGATCTTCGGTCCAGTGCGAGTTGGCGATGAATTCCACATCCGATCCAACAGTGAGCTGTATGAGTTCCTCAGCAGCGTGTTAACATCCAGCGGCTCCGCTGGCTCGACCATATTGTAAAATGGAGGAGAATGCTCGGACGAGACAGGTATTTGATGCGGGGTTCTGCGGAAGTAGGCGAAGAGGACGACATTGTTTGCGTTGGAATGACCAAACCGAGGAAGCCCTCCCATCGATTGGTGTGACCAACTGGCGCGCCAGCTGTAGAGGCGTCTGGAAGGATGTGTTACGCCAGGCCGAAATCCGTTAATCGGATTTTTAATGGCCTATTAAATAAGTAAGTAAAGACTAACTAAGTCCTGTAGAATAAAAAAATTATTTTATTTAAATTCAAAGAAAGCTAGTGCTTAATAAAAAACCCGATACTTCTCATACGCAACAATTCCAAACAAAAACCTTAAAGTAACAACACAGCTTAAATGCCTACCAAATCGTATAAGATTTTAAGCAAAAGAAAGTGCCATTCATGCGCCAAATTTTCTATAATTTGCAACAATTTTCTTAACCCCCACCCCCCCAACTTTAAGGACTTTTTAAAAGGAACGAAAGACATGAAATATGCCTACTTTTCCTGTACCGAAAATGTATTTTTTTTCTTTTGGCTCTTAAATATCCCCTTGAAAATATAATAATCTCTTCCAGTAACTAAAGTGCTACGCGAAAACGGGGAAAAAATAAAAAAAAAAAACTGAAGTGAACAAAAACGTAACGAAATAAGAATTTGAACATTTGGGTCATCATCAGCATAATGAAACGAATTATACATGCAGTACAGTTATCATGTGCTCCACATTTCAATTTCAAATTCTTTTTTTTTTTTTCTTTTTGCTTTCCTTTCGTAAGACAACAAGACAAGAAATAATAGAGAATCATTTCATTTACTATGACGATGACGATGTTTAGCAATAATTTTTATTTAATGCAGTCATTTCATAGCATAACAATGCTTTTTTTTTTTTTTTTTTTTTTTTTTTTTTTTTTTTTTTTTTTTGAGAGAGCTTCCTTTTTTTCCACCCCCCACGATGATATACTTAGGTATGATATGTTAAGTGATTCTCATATTGCCGTTTTTAAAATCAAACAAACAAAAAAAATCCCGGTTATTGTATAATTTTGTTAAAAGACGTATTTTATACTGCAAATGACAGATTTAGTTTATGACATTAATAGGTTAATAAAACAAAAAAAAAAAAAAACACAAGAAACAAAAGAATTATTTTCTATACAATTTTGGTCAAATCGGACTTTTCAAATCACTACCTTTTTTAATATTTGAAGGAAGAAAATGGTACTTCTTTCTAATAACTTCTAAAATTTCTAAATAAAACTGCATGAATATGAAATAAAATTCAAAGTTTTTTTTTCTATTCATTTATCTAAAAATTGTTACAAATTTTTTGGTACTTTTTGATATAAAAATGCGTACTTTTAAAAGCGTATTTTTTTTTAATTTCTTAGTACATACTTATCAAATAAAACCGTTTTTCGTATACAACATTTTAAAAACTACTATCAGATATTTTTGGGTACTTTTTGGAAATTTGTACTTTTTAAAAAGTACTTTTTTAAGTACTCTTAAAAAATAAAAGTGTAAAAACACGCCAAATTTTAAAAATTTAATGCATAAAAACCCGCAAATTTTGAAAACTACTATCAGACATTTTTGGTACTTTTTGCAAGTTTGTACTTTTTAAAAAGTACTATTTTAAGTACTCTTAAAAACATTAAAGTGTAAAAACACGCCAAATTTTAAATATACTTTCAGAATTTTTTTTTTTTTGGTAATTTTTGAAAATGTGGTACTTTTTGAAAAGTACTATTTTTAAGTATTTTTCAAAAATAAATTATTCTTTATTTAACTGTTTTGGCAATAAATTATTCTGCATTTCAAAAGTTCTTTCATACATATTTGGTACTTTTTTGAAATTTGTAGTTTTGAATAACTATTTTCAGGTACTTTTTCAAAAAAAATTTTTTTTTTGTTAAATACTTTTTTTAAATAAATTACTTTTTATTAAACTCTTTATTATTATTAAATTATTTAGAATTTAAAAAGCTCTTTTATATATATTTCGTACTTTTATGAGTACTATTTTCAGGTACTTTTTAAAAAATTAATTACTTCGTATTTCACTCTTTAATCAATAAATAATTCTGCGTTTGAAAAGTTCATTCACACATATTTGGTCCATTTCCGAAATTCGTACCTTTTTAAAAGTACTACTTTCAGGTACTTTTTCAAAAATTAATGTTTTTATTTAATCCTTTAGGTATTAAAACACTTAGCATTTAAGAAGTTCTTTTATGCATATTTGTTACTTTTTTGAAATTCGTACTTTTTCGAGAGTACTAAACTAAAACTATCTGAAATTCTTCAAAAATAAATGTCTTTTTAATTTACATTTTACGTATTAAAATATTCGAAGTTTAAAACGTTGTTTCCTAAATATTTGGTACTTTTTTGAAATTCGTACTTTTTGAAAAAGTACTTTTTTCTGGTTTCAATAAATTCATATGCGATATTTAATTAACAATTATTAGATTTGTCTTTTAACACCCAATTAATTAAATTAATTAATATACCTGTTTACATTCCAACATTATTTTTTGTTGTTACTGTGTTCTCTGCAACCAGCAACACCCTGTAGCTTGTTTCCTGTTTAATTATTTACACTTGTTGTTGTTGTGTAGTGTAGTGTTATTTTGCGGTTTGTAAATTTCACGTACTCATTATTTTTTTAATTAATGAAAACACCAAAAAATTATTGTTATTTTTCACTCATGCACACACACTTTTGTTGGCTTTTTTTGTATTTTTTTTTTTAATTGAAAGCAGACTCTTTTTTCCACAAATTAAATTCCTTTTTTATTTATTTAAATTGTAGAAATTCTTTTTAATTATTATCATATTTACTTTATTTATTAATAAATAATAATTAATTTAATTAAAAATAAAATGATTTGATATTTCATGTATCAAAATAACTTCATAAAAATGTTTAAAGAATGAAAACACTGTGTTATAAAAGTCAACGGAATGGAAAAATATAAGCGATTTGTTTTAGCATTCTCCGGTAAGTGAAAACACCCCAAATAACATACGATAGATCTTTGGTCCATTACTTTTAAGATATTTTCAAACTCTACGACCTAAACCTGATCAGAAGATAAAATTTTTTTATTGCCTTCAAGCCAAATAAATCAACACTCGCCTAAGGAAACGGACTTGAAAATAAATCTTGCTTTCAATATTTAATCTGGGAGAATTAAAAGTGACAGGCACTGTATTCAGAAGGAAGACAAGATCGTTTACAGTCAATATTGCGGCATTAGACCTCCTTACACTACAATGCTTAGATTCATTGACCAAAAATTTGTTAAGGTAAGCATGTCTTTTGGCTTATCAGACGAACGCCCGTGGTTCACACTCCAGCTCAAATAACTTGAATAAAATGAAGAAACTTTTTGTTTGTGATAATTTTCTCTCGATAAAGTTTCTAAAAATCGGTCGTTACTAGCTAAACTGGTGATTAGTCTAATATGTCAGATTCTAGAATAATAGGGTTGCCATCTATAGTTGCTTAGAAATAAGAAACTTTCGAACAAGTAAATGGAATTGTATTGAAACTGCACTACTTGAGAAAAAATAACAACTTAGTCCAACTGCTGTGAATTGCAATTACCCTGGTGTCTATGAAAGCGGAGGTGTCGCCTTTAAGCGTAGAAGACAGGAAAAGGAAATAGCAGTTAACAAGGCAAGGAAAAAACTGAATATATGTTCGATATGTAGTAAAGGATACATTAAAGCAGAAGATGACTAAATGAAATGCATTACATGAAAAAGTCTTTGGGAAATCTTTAAACATTCATTCTGACAGTTTAAAACTCTCATAAACCTATTCCTGTGATTTTCTTTTTACTACAGCTCCTAGGTATAAGGAAAATATTTATGAAGCATCCTTCTTTAGTAGGTAAAGTTTAATAAGCAGATTTATAAAAATTTGTTTAAAAAAAAATTGAAAAATTATTGGCATCCTTTAATAAAATTGCATGCGTTGTTAGCCTTTATTTGATTAATTTGAACATTTTATTGTTTAAATCTTTACATTTCTTATTACGCAATATTAAGTTATAAACAAATTGTTTTTCCAAGTTTTCTTTTCAACAAAAAAACGGAAAAAAAGATCAAACCCTTCAAAAGAAAACTGAAAGACTATTAATAACGCCTCTAACAAACACTGTGTGTAGACTACACTTTACAACCTACAAGGATATCAAAGCTGTAAAAGAAAACGGTAATATTACATGCATATATCCATGCTCTGATAAATTAATTAATGTCAGTTTAATACCACACCCACAGGCATAAATAAAAAAGAACCAGCGCCACACCACACCACCTACCTCTCCCCTCTCATGGTTGTTTTTATACAAAGCAAATTAAATTAAATGCCAACAAAAATGTAAACCAAATAGGAAACAAAAACAAATAGAAAATGAAGTGAAATAAATGAAATGAAATAGAGGGTTAATATTTACGAGGTTTAAAGGTCAAATGGTTTAAATTTCCCAAAAAATACAACAAAAAAAAATCTAAAAAAAAACGAACAGAGATAATTGAATTATATTTTATTGGGCTTACAAGAATTAATTGATTATTTGTTTTTTTTTATCTGTTTTAGTTTTTTTTTTATAATTTAATTAATTTTGTTCATTTCTTTTGAAACAAAATGAAAAAAAAATTCTTTATTTTGCTTGTGTTCGTGTTAAAGGAACATTTTATTTCTATAACGACGTTTCTCTTCCTTTTTTTCTTGATATTTGTATGTATGTACGTGCCTTATACCATTTGTTGTTGCTATTGCCGTTGCTATTGATGTTGTTGCTGCTATTTTACAGTGACCTTAAAAAGTCGTCAAAGTATGGCAGTACACAACACATACAATAACAACAACAATATTTTAATAAAAGAAATAATAAAAGGGAAAAGCAATGATGCCAACTTTTGATTATTGAAAACGCTTAAACGTTTTCGGAAGTGTTATTTACAAAAGGATTAAATAAAGAAACAACAAACTTTATTCAAGTCTTTTCTGCCTATTACCATACACTTAAGTCATCAAGTAGGCTTGTTGAGCGCTTACTAT
>QOCX01002650.1:0-21057 GCA_005959815.1 Sarcophaga bullata
TTCTTTGATTTTCTTGGCCCATCCCCGTAACTGCCAACAGTACTACATGTGCTATTATGGCAAGGCTTTATTGCAACAGTGCAGTTCCTATTTGCATTGGAATTCCCGTGTAGGCAAATGTGATTTACCTTTAAATGCCAAATGTAAGCCAGATGATGGTTCCCTAGCCTTGCCCATAGCACCAACAGCTATGGATTCTACTACCAATATAGGTGAAGAAGGTATTGTTTGTCCTGCCTATGGCCAGCATATTTTTCCCCATATGCTACGCTGTGATTTCTTTATTTTCTGCGTCAAAGGTTATGTTGTATTGCAACGTTGCCCATTTTATCAGTATTTCGATGTGGAGAGCAGTCGTTGTAAATACTTGAAGAGAGCCCTTTGTATTAAGGATTTAAAATTGGAATTTCGTAAAAATACATTTTGAAATCAATTAAAGCATTAGAAAACTGTATGAGTTTATAAAATAGTTGGTAACACTTTTTTAAATAAATACTTGCTGATAAGAATCAGCTTAAAGCCAAAAACAAAGTGTATATTACTGTTAAAGCCTGACTTCTTAAAGGAATTATAAAAACAAATTCATGGAATGAATATAAGATATAATTGGCAACTCCAAGATTAAAATATTGAGATAAAAAAATGAAATTGAATTAAAAAACCTAGGGGGTAGAATGAAAATTGAAAATGGTTGGCAACTCTTCTTTTCTAAACAAGGAGCCATTGATAAGCTAAAACCAGGTAGTGTTAAAATAAAAAGTCAACTTCTAAAAGGAATTATAAAACCAAACCCGTTGAATAAAAATGAGAAATAGTTGCACACTATTTCTTTTTTAGTAAAAGCGACTGGGGGTGCCTGTCTTGACAGGGACTGATTAAGTTACCGAGCCAAGTGTATTTTTAAAGCGAATGGATAACAATCCGTAGAAGTGAAATAAGAAAATGGTTTGGCATTCGCTGTTACACATAATTAAGGAAGACAAACACCCATTCTTAAGATAAACTAATGGTCTTTTAAAGTGACTAGTTCCAATTCTAAAGCGAATTACAAAAGCAATCGCGTAGAATAAAAATAAAAATTAGTTGGCAACTCCTTTTTTAAATGATAGCTGGATGCAATAGATCGTTTTAAAGCTAATATAAGTTCAAGAAAAATTTACTTTTTAGGCGAATTAATGAAGACTAAATCCGATGTATTTAGTAATGCCCGTTATTCATATCTATGTACCACCTACATGTGAACCAAATTCCAATAGCTCGCCAGCATATTAGATAATGCCCAGAGACACATTAAAAAACAAAAAGTCTCTACCACCTCATCTAAGTTGCAAATTCTGCACGAGAAGGCGCCTATTCGGCGTGAATGTCTCCTCTCAAGAGGGAGACAAGACTCCTGTGATATGCGATTACAATCTACTTAAATGTGCTTCCCAAGAAAGATTCTGCCTTAAATGCAGAAGGGGTTTATCCCTTCACAAAGAAAAATTAAACCTTCGACCTGATTTTAAAACATACGAAATCTTTATTTAGATAAGATTTGACGTGAATTACGAGAATAACATTTAACTTGAGGGCGCAACATGCAGGCCCTTTTCTCATAATGCCAACCCATATGTAGGGGGCACTGCATTACCTGCAGGAAACCGGAGGAACACTTGTAATAATAATTGCAATTACTAGGGTGTGGATAGACATCGTGGGTATTGGGCAAACATTGATCACGAGGTGAGATGGCATTCTTGACCTAGAAAAGGGGAAATTAAGTGAAATGAAGTGATTTGATGCGATTTGAAATGAGTGCATGACTTACATGACACTTAACATTCTCGGCATAATCACATTTCTGTTGACGAAAATCAATGCAACATTGAGAACAACCGACTGCGCGCAAACGCTTGACCGTGATAGCATAGAAAGTATTCCGAACAGGATTTGGGATGTTGCTACGAAAACAGCCCTATTGGGATCATCCTTGAGGACATGATAATAAAACCGGAAGGTGATGCAGTAGCTACAGTATTTTGGGCTGGTGTGTGGATGAAGTTTAAGGCCGGTGTACTAAATGTACTGAGAGCTTTCAGTTGGTATTATAGTACTCAGTTCAATAACGGTTGTATTACGGTTACCATCCCCGTGACAGCTGTACTAGCAGTTGTCGTTTCTTCACTTTTCACCAAAATCCCCCATTAGGAAAAGGACGATCCCACATACTTTCCTATCCATATCACAAGTCATTTCTACGGCTGAGAAATAGGGATTATCCTCGGGGCATGAATCTCTGTAGGAGTCCTAACGTCACAGTAAATGAAAAATGAACAGTCTTCTTGTACAGCAATAAAAGTGCCATCATTTCCTTCGCACTCCTCAAAATAATCTGCATAAGTTAAGGCTCCATAGCAGGCTATTAAAACTAGGAACAGGTATACCATGTTTAACATTATGCAGTAGCGGATGTTGTGGTAACTTGAAAGGTTTTGAGTCAACTAAACTTGGAAACCTGATAACAAACGCTTATTATGTAAAAGAACATGTTTTGCCCCTTATCTGTAGTCAGGAAAGACAGAATTAATTTACCGTTGGGGTAAATTACCAGCTTCTTATCTTAAATGTTGTCTGAAGATATTTTTCGCTTTGGTAAGTAATAATTACCAATACTAAGCACCTACACTTACACTCCATGTTATTTATTAATTTTTGGTAACGCGATGAACATTTACGTTTCAATAACGACCTCTTAGTGCAGTGACTCACGATTTTGGCCTTGAAATAGTGTATGGAAATCACAATTGTTTTACATTTTTAAGATAAAAAGAGACAATGCAAGGTATTGAGTTTTTCGTTGCAAAATCCAAAGTTTATTTCCGGCTGAAGACAGTCTCCGTACTACTGTTTGTGTTCTACTAAACTTTAGCTAGCGTAATAACACATTTTATTCGTCTTATATTCAAGGCCAATAAATTGCAGATACAACCCATCACCCCTCAGTCTAAAAAATATCCCAGCTTAATTTTTTCTCATGGAAAAAAAGAGCCACCTACTTCAGTACACAATTGAGATCCCCTCTTGACCTTGTGAAGTGTGTCTAGTAACGACGATTCGTAGCGGATGGATGGTGAGATAGTAAGTAGGAAGGCAGAAACCAACAATCATGGCATAGGATTAAATGGTTAACAACTCTGGTCAAGAATTACCAGGTTCAAAGGACCACTTTAAACATATCAATGACAATAACCAAGGTTAAGAGTTATAAAAGCTTTAATCAAATTCTATTTAAAATAGTAGAAACGAAATAACAATTTCAGAAATCGTTTTATGAGTAATCTGTTGAAAATCGTTACATAAAATAGCGTTGGGTGGGCTTATAACATTTAGTCTGAGATAACTGAGTGCAAATTGCCATTTCATAATCCCAGCCCATGCCAAAGGGACACTGCATTACCTTCAAATAACCATATTCACAGCGATAATAATAGTTACAGTTCTTCGGATGGGGATACACAGTTACCATATGAGGCAAACACTGACGGGGAGGTGTACTTATAGAGTTAAGCTTTAGAAATAAGACAAGCAAAGTTACAAAATGTGAGGACGTGCAAATATTTCCTGAATTACCTGACAATTAACGAATTCGACAGCATTACAACTCTGCTGTATGACATCGAATAACAACATATTGGGACACTGCATTACCATAGGAGTGCCATGATAACATAAATAATATTTAGCACACGATTGAGGATGTGGTAAATACAAGGGTCGCTGGGGATCATCTTGTAGAGGGCAGGAAAGACCATCAGTAGTGGGTGCAGCTGTTGCAATCACTTGAGCGGTAGAGGCTACCAATATTGTTGAGGGATTTCTAGTCGTGTCGGTGTTGGCTACTGCAATAGTAGGTAATACAGGTGGAGTAGGTCTCGAACTGCTGGAGTATGCTGAAGAGGTCGTTGTAAAGCCATTACTAGATTCCACTTTGAGTGTAGAAGTAACAGTTGAAGTAACCACGGCAGTAGTAGAAAATCTAGGCGGCGTAGGAGGCCTGCTGGTAGTAGTAGTTGATGTAGGTCTGTCGATTGTAGTAGTTGGCGTAGGTCTGCTGGTGGTAGTAGTTGTCGGTACTACAGTGACGAATCTTTCATTACATACCCTTATATCATCAGAGCACACTTTGTCGTTAGCCGAAAAATAAGGATATTGTTCACTACAATCCACAATAGTCGATTGTATGCCATTACAATAAATCGCCTTTGAACAGTTATCGGCCACGGGTATAAAAGCTTCAATTTCTTCATTAAGACATTCAAGAAACTCTTCGCATTTAATGGTAATACTAAATAAGCCAATAATTAACACGGAAGCAGGTAGTATATGGCTTAGCATGATTCTGTTAATGTGTTCAGACCAAAAGTTACTTAAGAACTAAAGTTTTCTGTCTACAGCTCCTCCATATATTTTATTTCTTTCGCTGTTAATATCTTTTTTTTAATTAAATTGAAACAATTAACAGTACATGTTAAGCGTTTATTAAGTTTTTTTCTAATCAACAGAGATTAGACGATGAGTGGTGCGAGAATCTGACCCAATTATCAGTTTAGTAAAGAAACTTTAAGATGATATAGGAATGCGTCTCCGCGTTACACTAAAAATTAATCAGCATTTTTGGTTATTAAAGAAGATTTTCGCACCGTCTCACCAGAACATCCTCTTCTATCCGAACAACATGGCCGAGTCAGCACATTCGCTGGATTGCTTCCTAAAGCGTACTTACTCTTCCATAGCACAGAGGAGCACGAACAGGATAAGCGAATTTGGTTTTTTTACACGGGAAAGATCTGTGTACTACACCGTTACCCATTGAGCCGCAGGAGCCAAAGCAAATAAATTTATTGACAACGTCGATATCTCACAAGGGTCTATTTGATGATGGGCAGATGACCCAAACTTGAAACATAAGAACAGATCTAAGTAAAACGCCCTCTCAAATTGTTTTTGCAAAAGTTACGCGTCTTGCTCGAAAGTATACTAAGAATACTGGCAACTCTATTGTAGACATCCCTATTGGAATTGTCAAAAATTAAATCGAAAGACATTGCGCGCTACAAAGAGAAGCCAGAGTGGCGGGGATCTTCAGTGCATTTGCTCTTGAAACGTGCTAGCATAACTGGCCTAAATGGGAACTTCCTTAGATAACCTATCCCAATCATTTATGATATTTAAAAAACAATATTGTAATAATATGGAAAGTACACCTTCCTTATATGAATTTTATTCCAATGATGCTTTAAGAATATGATAAAATCAGGCAGTTTTTTAACTTCCAGATACGAAAAATTTATTTAAAATAAGAAACCTGTTTTTAATTTCTATTTAGAGGCCTATTTACAGGTGTTCTAGGCATTCTAAAAGCACCTGCATTACATATTTATTTACTTTACAAATCAAAATATTGAAATAATATTTGAAAATAAAAAATAATCAAGAAATTTAATAGAAAATTATACAGAAATTCCCACACTTACCTTTTGTGATTTATCCAATAGGCAGCAGCTGTTTTATTAATTCTGTTGTAGTTGGCAACACCAATCAATTATCAATCAAACAATATGATGAGTTATTTGCGTTGTAAACAAACAAAAAAAAAACACAGAACTGCGAGCGTTTGTGATGAGAGACAGTAAGAGAAATGAGAATAAAATGATGTCTGCTATTACCACTTCTTATTTGATTTTTCTTTTTCGTATTTATTTATTTTGTTGTTATTCTATACTTTTCTTTACTTTTATTTAATTTTTTAACCAACAGTGGCAGAATCCACTTTTATTTTTTTTTTTTTTTCTATTTTTGCTTTTTTTTTACTTGATTTTCGTTTAAATTTATCTTTCTTGTATTTATAAGAAATCAATCTCAAAACACTAACAACAACAGCTCATAATAAACATAATAATGAAATCATATGGAACATCATTTACACTCACTAACTGGATATGAGAAATTTAATAAAAAAAAAAAACACACACACACGCACGCACGCAAAACAAATGAGATTCAATACTAAACTCTAACTCTCTTCTTTTGTTTTTTTTCTTTTTCGTTGTTGCTTTTTATAATTTGGGAGAACTTGTTGGTTGTTGGTTGTTGTTTTTCTTTTTACTGTTTGAATTTTTTGCTTTTTATGATGATTTTTATGGCAGTGTTTGTAGTCGCTTGTATTTGATATTGAATTTCGGCTGTTGTGTTGTTGTTTGGCTTGCACAATGTATGACAGATATAAATAATAATATGAAGAGATATAATAAAACTAGTGTATATATGTAGGACTATGTATATATTTTATGTTGTTGATTCAAATATAGGGAACAGGTAGTAGTCAAGCATGAGCATGCATATTTATTACGAACACACTGCACTAATAGTCACATATAAACACCGTGTTTTTGCTTAATTTTTTTTTTGGGAGAGAGAATGTTGGTTTTTTTGTTGTTTGTTTAAGAGATTTTTGTTACGGCTTTTAATGAGAGATTTTTTAACGGAATTTTAATGGCGGATTATTACACTTTTTTTCAATTTTCTTGAGGAATTTGTGGGAAACGATTAAAAAACAAAATGGTGACACGTTAATAGAATAATGCTTTCGAAGAAAAATTGGCTTTTTAATTTTCTTTGCTTTTAAAAGCTTATTTTTTGTTGAAAATGTATTTTTTTTGTACAATTAAGGGTAACGTTGGTAACACACTTATAATTATTGGCTTATCTTTTACTTTTGTTTGCTATTTCTTTGTTTTATTAATTTTTTTAACCGTTTTCTTTATAACAAACAAAATTGTAAAAAAAAATTCTCTATAATTTACTTCGCACACACGGACACACTCGTAAAAAATCAAAAAGAAACAAATAAGCAAATCAAAATTGTTAATTTCTGTAATTGCAGTTGTTGTGCTGGCTTTAACGTTGTTGTTATAACGCGCGTTTTCACAAACAACGACGACCGCTTTTTAAAACCAAAAGTGCTAACACGGAGAATTAACAATGCAAACTAAATGCCGACACTCAACAAAAACCGATTTAAACATCAACTCTCTTAATTGGAAAATTCTTAACACACACACAAAACATCCATACGTACATGTAACAGCATATGTAATCTTGTGTAGTAGTGGACCACATTGTTTTTGTTTTTGCCTGTATTTTATATTTAGTGAGAGTTTAGTAAACTTTTAAGAGACTTGCTCTCTGTGTTTTTTTACGTGCTCTTTTAAATTGTTGCTCTTTTCAAACAAATCTGTGTAGTGAGTGCAGAAGTAGTAATGGCAAGGTAGTTGTAGAATATGAATAATGTGTCTGGTAATAAGAATTTGCAGAATGTTTAATAAAAGCTACATATACGCAACTGTAACGTATAAAAGCAATTTAAAAAAAAAATATTTAAATAATCTAAAAATAAAAATAATAAATAAAAGCAAATAAAAAAATAAAGTTTCGATTGATTTGTAAGAGGTTTCAAATGAACAGAATGCCATTTGCCTTAAAGGAGGGTTTAACGACTGGACATAGTCGCCGCTGGAGCATAAATCCTGGAAAGATCGTGTTGATATTTTCACGAAGATGAACGCTTTTTTTTCACCTATTGAGGTTGTATGGACTAAATCTGGGAAACAAGGTTAGACGCACTTACTCTGGATAAGAAACTGTTTTGAGAGTCATGGTCTCTATGCCTGTAATCAAGTGCATGGGAATATAAGAACGGTTCGCGGCCCTAGAACGCTCATTGGATTTATCTCTTGGTAGGATAAGTATATACAATTAATAAGACAAATACAAAAGTATCCTGCTAGTGCACTGTGTACCACGCCCGCGATGGACGCCTTTCCTGCTGGATTTCTACTCTAAGGGCTATGCGGATCGAATATCGATTACTCAAGAATCCTGAGGAATTAAGAACCTTTAGGAATAAGTATAGATGTGTTGATACCATACTACATCTTCTCGAGGAATTCAGAAAGTTCTTTCCAGGGGATGAAATAATAAAAATCGGGGCGTGAGAGGTGAATGATGAAAGTATCTGAGGCGGAGTATTGATTGCCAAGTTAGAGGTGATATCACTGAAAGAGGTCTTGATATATATTCGGTGGTGTATGTCCAAAGTGGATGAGGATATCAGACGGGCAAGACCTAAAAAAATTTCTCAATAAAGGAAATAATTAGATCGGACGAAGAAGGCGTTTGGAAGGATATATTCAGCTAGAAAGAAGATGAAAAGATGCTCACAGCACTTATCAAACCAAATGGATGTAAGAAAATCTAAACTTTTGTTGAGAATTACAATTTGAGGTTAGAAAGAATAAATTAGTAGAACAGTCCCAAGACATCCTTTTCCTCTGGAACCACCGTTGGGTCTGTTATACATCTCCTTGTGGATCACAAATTTCGTTGTTGATAACAATGCTGAATAGGCCAATGATTGAATTCTAATTCGTAGATTATTTAGTCAAACTGACCCAATTGAATCGATTTCTATTGACAAACTTTCAATCAATGTTTGTGTAGTTACATGGATCCATAAATATTGATAAAACTGTAACAGAAAAAAAAGCGAAAAGCAAGAAAAAAAAACAAAAACCTTTAAAAGTAACTGCCAATAGAAAAAGTGAACTTTAGGAAATCTCACTTAGTGTTACAGATAACGTGTGTGCTTGTCTATGCAAATTGAGAGGCCTCCACACTTAGTTAACAACTAACGAAGTGAAGATACAACAAGTTGCAAATACTGATAAGAAAAGTTGGAAAGAAAGAAAGAAAAAATCAAAAACTGTTTTAAAAAATGTTGAAAAGTAAGTTCTGAAGCTAAAGAAAGTTTAACTCCTTTAAACCTTTCCTTTCCTGTTCCAGTATTTTTAATCTTACTCTTGTGTTGCTCCACTTTGAATGCCTTAAAACACTTGGCTAAACCGCGTCAAACAAATGTATGTTTGGGTCATAAGAGAGGTGAGTTTGCTGAGCATCCCCAGGATTGTAAACTGTTCTATTTGTGTGGCAATCAGGGAGAAGCTGCCTTAGCTTCGTGTCCTCCCCATATGCTGTTTAATCCTGTAACCAAACTCTGTGATAAAGCGGAAAATGTAAACTGTAATCTTCCGTCGACCTCCTCCGAAGCTTTAACTGTTCCTGATACCTCCTCCAAAGCTGATCAATATTGTCATAAACTGTATGCCGTACAACGTAATTCCTATGCCTTAGTGTTCCTGCCACATCCCACCAACTGTCATTTGTATTTCATGTGCTATCATGGTCAAGCTCTACTGCAGTCCTGTAGTTCAGATCTGTATTGGAATTCGAAATTGGGTAAATGTGTTGTAGGCTCTCAAAGCGAATGCAACAAGGCATCAAATACTCCTGATACTGACACTGTTTCTGCTGCTGATGTCTATCAAGTTGATTCCTCTACCGCAGAGTCTGGAGTTAAGTGTCCTTCATACAAGGAGCACATATTCCCCAATACCGAACGCTGTGATTCCTTTATTTATTGTGTTAATGGCCAGGCTGTTTTGCAAAGTTGTCCGTTTTATCAGCATTTTGACGTGGACAGTGGTCGCTGCAAATGGCGCATTAAGGCCCGTTGTGTTAAGGATCTTAATTTGAAATATCGTAGCTATACTGTGTAAGATCGTGCAAGAAATTTAATAAAAATTGCTTTAAATTGCTGTGAAATTCTTATGAATGATATTTAGATTATATTGATTCAGGCACACAAAAACAGAGACAGGGAGTGTAAGAAAGAATACACTTCCCTCTTCTCCCAGATCTGAACAACGTGCCTTGAGCCTGTTATTACCGGGCTATAATAAGAAAATGGGTCGGAAAAGGTCACAGCTGCAGAAATAAAATAAAAGGAGGAAATTGTAGCAAACTTTCTACTCACTCACCTGACCTCAATGGTAGACGCCGTTGAAAATTCTGATGTCTCGGGTTTGAACTGGAGTGCAGTTTAGTTTCAGATGAGACTCTGTTTAATTTGTATCGCTGCGTCTGGTATCAAGTTGATCTGCAGATCTAAGTGTTTGAATTGGATTTTGTAAGGCAATGAAGACTGTGTTTTAATTTAATGTGTGTGATGGTTTACTATAGGTGAAGTTGTGATTTGTTTAGGATGTAAAATCAAACAACCTTTACGAATTCCAGGACAGTACGTGCACAAAAACAATTTCAGGGTTTATTAAAATATAAAAGTTATGTGCGGTTAAACGAAAATTTCTGGAATTTCCCTGTCCGTTCAACAGCAATAACATTTAAGAATAGTAACTAAATAATTGACTAAAAATTTGTTTAAAAAACTAATTGTGAGATTTCTTCCAAATCTCTTCCGTTGCAGCGCTTCTTTGAGCCTCTTGTGTATCGTACAAATGGGTATTATCCTGGGGTTTTGGTGTTTTCGTAACACTACTTTTCATTATCTAATTGAAATGCTGGTGTTGTGTCTGAGTATGACTACCACGTCTGCTTTCAACGCGCAGTTTTTGTTTCGGTACTATGGGTTTACCACTGGCATCCACTGTCGGTTCTGGCTTGGCAACTTGCTTAACTTTTTCTTCTGGTTTCTTTTCATACAAGGCAGCCATATCGATAAATTGTGGTGTATTTGAATAGGTGCCCAGACCCATTTTTTGCTTAACATCCTCTAAAGTTTCTTCAGCCTGAACGCGAGCCTTTTCGGCACCCTGTTCCAGCATATAAATCAATTCACTTTTTCTAGCCAAACGATTTTCAATTTTCGCTTTAATCGGCTTTAAATGTTCCACGACAGCCTCGCCACACGCAATTTGTAGAGTCCGGTATCAAGGCTTTTGGCTTCTCAACTATTTTTTCAACGGTTTTGCCGGTTACCAAGGAATGTATAGCCACCAGATTAGAGACACCGGGACGTTTTTCAGGTTCATATGTAACATCTGATGTAAAATCGGTGACCGCTTTTTTAATTTTCTCCACTATAACATCAGGTTCATCGCGTATACTAATGGTGGCTTTGTATCCAAATCAGATTTGACATTTCTTAGAGGGATTACGCAAAGAACGTATACGTGCTGCGTCCTGGTTATCTATAACGGCATGACAAATGGGAAACGTGGTGCCATAGCGGAAATTAAAAACACGAGCTAAATGTTGAGCCAGCTGTATATGCTGGACTTGATCTTCGCCCACGGGTACATGAGTGGCTCTAAAAGGAAACGAAAGCATAATTAAAGGAAAACTTCTATCTTAAAATGCTTTCGCGGTCCTCCTTACTTGTATAACATTATATCGGCTGCCTGCAGCACTGGATACACATAAAGGCCTAAGGGTACGTCTTTAATGGTACGCGATTTTTCTTTGAACTGTGGCAAGTGGCCCAAACGGGCCATAGTGCACAGACAATTTAAAATCCAGCACAACTCACTGTGCTCCTTAACCGCGGATTGTACGAAGAGATTTGCATCTTCAGGATTTATACCACAAGCATACATAGTGGCTGCCATTTCGAATATGTTTTCACGTAAAATTGCCGGATTCTAAACCAACGAAAAAAAACCGAAAATAAAATCATTAACAAACAAATAAAGGGAATTTCTTAAGAGTAAGACTCATAAAAGTAAAAGTCTAGAGAAAGTCTTTTAAGAACTATTTTTCAATCTGTTACTTGCTGGCTAATTGAAGGGTACACGGACGACGTAACCGTCCAGCTTTTGTAGAAGGATTAAGACCCTGGGTAGCAGATTCATAGATAAGGTTTATAATGGGATAGACCTCGGTTGCTACAGCTACGTCTACTCTTTTTCCTTTCTTTTCTGTTTCTCAAGGAGGAGCGCAATGGGCCAATGATATCTGAGTGTGTTGTACTTGCAATAAGGCGGTACATGTCTCCAAACCAACCAGCGAACTAAGAAGTAAACTCAATAACACAATAGACCGAATGGCACTTGCCAGCCTACATCAGTTTTAACACAACCGCCAGAACTAATCAACCTTAATCCACTGTATATCATAAATCATTACTTACTTGATCCAGAGTTATCGAATGCATATCCACTATACAGTAAGTGACATCATCCTGACTATTTTGTAATTCAACCCATTTTTGTATGGCACCCAAATAGTTGCCCAAATGCAATTGACCGGTTGGCTGTATGCCCGAGAATATTTTACGAGGAAACTTCTGATTCTAAAACAAAAAGTTTAAAAAAATTAGAATTTATTTTTCAATTTACACAAAAACTCGTGAATTTTACCTCCTCATCCTTCTTTTTAGGTGCTTCCACCCTATTCGTTGTTATGGAGGCCGATTGTTGCCAAAATTGTTTGGCTGCTGCAGGCGAACATCTTTTTAAAACTGCTGCACGTTGTAGAAGTTTCACAGTCTGCATTACTAACTTAATCTTTTATAACGGTGCTTTATATTTAAATTTTTTAATAAAAAAATATATTTTTCTTTCAAGAAATAACTTCAAATAAAATTATTTTTTTCAAGAAACTGTCAATAAAAATTCTTGCGTCACTTGATTATTTGAAGGGAATTTACAAAAAAAAAAAATATGAAAACGAGGCACAACAACGACAGCTATTTAGTGAGGTATTAAAACAACAAATCAAAACAAAACATGTGTTCTGTGTGAATATACGAAAGTAAAGAGATACCAGACTATATTTTATAATAAAGCGGTAAAAGTGAATTAAAAACGTTAAAATTTTAAATTCAATGTTTATAGAAAACATTGAAATATGGACCGCGCCATAAAACTGCTGGCCTAAAAACGTTCTCAGGTCATACTATGCACTCACTTGTACCATAAGTAATGGATAGGGGCATCGCCAAGTGGTGATAAAGTTGTCCATTTTTGTATACTACCGTTTTCTCTAGAGGAGGCTTCGAGGTGGCAAATCGGAACAAGTTGCTAGATAAGGTGCAAATATGTTTGTCTTAATTAGTTAGCGACATTCAACCTTGTTAGGATGAGCTGAGATTACTTTCATTGCAAATTGTTGATCAAAAGCGACAAAAACTTTTTATCCTTCGAAGTGGTTGTTGCTAGGTTATGGAGCTTGAAGATGCAGGGATTCTTAATGATTGTTCACT
Organism: Sarcophaga bullata; assembly: GCA_005959815.1. Lineage (NCBI taxonomy): Eukaryota > Metazoa > Arthropoda > Insecta > Diptera > Sarcophagidae > Sarcophaga > Sarcophaga bullata. The sequence continues at coordinate 13,100 of QOCX01002650.1, forward strand.
TGGGCATATTGAGTCCTCGTCTTCGACAGGATATCCTCGCTGACTTTTCAGGCAGGGGCAGTGACATGGTGTATATCGCCTAATTGCTAACATAACCTAACGAAATTGAGATTTTATTCCTGACAACGCAGTTTTACAGTTCACATATAGAAGCTTTGTGACGATTTCTCTTTGCTTAAGCTTATCTTTACCGGTGGTTTAAATTTGAATTTAAAAATATTCCAATTGTTTTACAATGTTAAAGTCGATTTATTTACTTAAGTTTTCTTTTGTTTCGTTTTTTTTTTTAATTTACAACGTTAAGATTACCTGTCACTTAACAAGACTCCAAAAGGAATTTCTAGAATTTCAATTTCATTAAAATTTCAGCCAAATCTTGATTTCTTTTTTACAACGCCATGCGTTTTTTCTTTTTTTTTTTTTTTTGATAACATTCTATGTTTTATTACGATCATAGCAGTAGTAGTGATCCTTATTTGTAATGAGTTCTGTTTCAGTTTTAAAGTGAAAATTGAAATAAATTACACAAATGTGGAGAATGATTACACGCAGGAGAACTAAGTATCGTTTAAAGACTCGATTGAATAACTTAAGGCATTTTTGTTGTTGTTGATGTTGGTTTTCTTTTTAAGGATAATTAATAAAGATGATGTAAAAGTATTAAGTATTCACTAAAGGATTATAGAGATAAAAGAGAAGGCAGATTAAAAGTTAATGGGTTTGCCAAAGGCAGCTGCTACATTAGCTTCACGCAAGCTTCAGCACAGGTCTGCAAAAGAAGTGAAAATAATTCAACACAAATTCTTGGAAAAAAAAATTAAAAAAGAAAACTTACAGGATGGGCATGGCAGACACGAGCAACATCTTCAGCAGCTGCACCATATTCATGGCCAAGACAGCTTCATTGATAAGTTCACCGGCAGACTAAAAAAAAACTGGACTTTAAAACCCACTTTAATTTATTAAAACTCTCAACTTACGGACCAATAATGTGTGTGCCAGCACACGATCTGTAGCCTTATCGCCAATACTTTAACGAAACCATCAGTTTCGTTATTGGTCTTGGCACGTGAGTTAGCCAAGAAGGGGAATTGCCTACTTTGTATTCTACGCCTTCGCTCTTCAAAGTCTCTTCAGATTTGCCGACCCACGCTACTTCGGGGTGAGTGTATACCACAGATGGCACACAATTGTAGTCAATGTGTACATGACCGCCATTAATGCCTTCAACACAAATAATGCCCTCATCTTCAGCCTTGTGGGCCAACATGGGACCATGTATACAATCGCCGATGCATAGATATTGGGTACCACAGTTTGGAATTTATCGTTTATCGTTGACGGGTACACGGCCTCTATCATCCTTAACAATACCTACATTGTCCAAACCCAAACCTTCGGTATAGGGACGACGTCCTACCGACACCAATAAAGCATCACAAGTAAGTTCTTCCTTTTCGCCTGACTTGGCATTTTCAACTTGTACGGTTACGGTATTGCCACTACGTTCAGCTGCCATCACCTTAGTGCCCAACTTAAATTGGAAACCCTGTTTGGTTAAGATCTTTTGGAAGGTCTTCGATACTTCACCATCAATGCCCACACCACCAATAGTGTTCATGAATTCAACAGCTGTTACCTCAGCACCCAAACGACCCCAAACTGAACCCAATTCCAAACCAATAACACCAGCACCAATAACAATCATTTTCTTTGGCACTTGAGCCAATTTCAAAGCACCCGTGGAGGAAACAATTACTTCCTCATCGATGGTGATACCGGGGAAAGGTGTTACCTCAGAGCCTGTAGCAATCATGATATTCTTGGCATTGACTATCTCTTCACTGCCATCATCTTTAGTTACTTTAACTTGATTGGGATTCACAATGGTACCCAAACCAGTCAATTGTGTAACCTTGTTCTTTTTAAATAACTGGGCAATGCCTCCGGTTAAAGCCTTGACAGCCGTGTCTTTTTGCAACATAAGTTGTGGCAAATTCAAGGAAACACTGCCTACAACAATACCACGTTTTTCCAAATCACCTGAGTGGGCCATATGATAATAGTGGGAGTTGTTGAGTAAAGCTTTAGAGGGAATACAGCCAACATTTAAGCAGGTGCCACCCAAAGTGGGATTCTTTTCAACGCTGACAGTCTGAAATAAGCGAAGAGACATAAGGATTTAGAATAGAATAGAAAATAAATATTAAGAACAAATAAACAAAATACCTTCATGCCCATTTGGGCAGCTTTAATGGCAGCAACATAACCACCAGGGCCAGAGCCGATAACAACCAAATCGGCTTCGTGTGTGCTAGAATAGAAACGAACATTCAAGGCGCCCAAAATGGCACTGTTCGAGCGCAAAGGGGTCTGAAAAGAAAGGCAAAAAATAAAAATTCAATTTTTATAACACATAGGCAAACAAAAATGACAACAGAAATCTATTCGCTGTCGCTTGTTCCTCCTCTTCACATAGAACTTCTTCACATGAGGTCTTATCCACAAAATAACTTAGAGTTGTTAAGAGTGCCTTCTTTGAAAAAGAATCAGAACAAAAGCCAGCGCAGTGCAATGGAGAATTGTCTGGGTCCAGTCAGATGACCGTCCTCTTACAACAGCATGAGTAGATGCTAGACGTGGCGTGTGAGTCATTTAAAATAATGAATCTTACTCTTTCGAATGCTACGTTTGTACAGCGTGTTATAATACCGTGATTTCATTCAAAAGCTCAAAATATAGCAGTTGGTGCCGCGTAGGAAGATAGTGCCTTGACACACCCACGCGATCGTGACCTATCTCAAACCTCGGTAAAATTGAAAACTAACAGTAACTATGCGCTATATGTAGCAATGGAACTACAGAACATAAAAAATGTTGCGTTTACACTTTAAATACAACACTAGATATGTATACTATCTCGGTAAAGCCTTAACCATCCTATGCTACAAGGCTGAGTGCTAGGCATTATACATGCGTGGCATGAGTCGTCAAGATCTGTTGCGTTTGACAAACACATGCTGTTGATATTACCTTGACCTTATAGGGAAACACTTTTGTAATATAATTAATTCTATGATTTATTATAAAAACAGTTTTGTAGGCAACTGCTAATCAAATTTTATTTGACCCCCCTCTGAGAAAAGAGTACAAGGTTTTTTTATGATTTAAATAAGCTTCTTATCGGCATACAACATATACAAAACGCGTGATAAGGAGAAACAAAAATACGTATTGAAACTGATAAGAATTAATGAAAACTTTATTTAAAACTAATTTGTTTGAAAGTTTACCCTTTTGGAGAAATGCAACATGTTTTCTTTTGGGTTGTGTTTTAGAAAAAAAAATCTGGCTACTCTCTCCACATTTGTACTGTAATGGTGCTCTCTCTCGCTTTACATATTTATCTCTAGATAAAACTGTAATTTTTTTCCTTTCTACTACACTAGACACTAAAATAATTTATTTCGTTTAGAATATAAAATTCTTCGAAATTTTTAGATGCAAAATAAAATATTCCCTTTAATTTAATACAACTAAAGGGTTAGAGTTTCACTGTTTTTCAATAAATTAAATACGATTTATTTGCACAACTTCATAATCACTCATTGCATAATCAAAAAGGAAAAAATTCTTTTTGTTGTTGTTATAGAGTTTTTGCCCATTTTTTGAGCTAATAATCTCACCTTGATGACATTGCCTATGGCATTACGTAGTGTGCACTGCATTTTTTTATTTAATTTATAATGCTAGTTGAAGCTTAATTAATTTTGCTTTTTTTTAATAATAAATTTACACACACACACCGCCCGGTCGAGATCGAGAAATTCTTGATTTTCGTATAGAAAAACCCGTTGTGTGATGAAATGCACTGGCAATTAGAAAGTAAGCTGTCATAAATGACAATGAAAGAGAGCACATAAAAGATAACAGGAATGCTTAAATGGCAGTAAATTAAAGCAAAAATACTAAAATTTACTTCTGTGCCGTAGAAATTGACAGTTTTATGCAGTGCTGCCAATATATAAACAAATGAAAATATTGCTGAATTTCAGATTAATGCCAAAATAGTTGAAAGAAGAGCACAGAGATTTCACTGGCAAATTTTTATTCTAAAAAAGCAGACTTTAAAACAAATAATATTAAAACAAAATAAATAAATTATTTGAATATATATTCTTAAAAAGTCAACACAATTATTTTATTTAAATTTTTTATGAAACAAACAGTGTCTTGTTAAACCAAATGCTTAAAATAAGAGATTTCATTGCCTCTGTCTAGCAGAGACGTAAAAAAAAATTAAAAAAACACCAGAGAACCAAATAAAAGAAATTTTAAAGAAAAAAAAAACAAAATATTGAAACGTTACAAGTGAAGGCTAAACACCAGCTAAGGCAGTGGTTAGAGGAGTAGTAGAGGCAGCAAATCATTATAAACATCAGTAGAGAAGCACCACCACCACACCATCATTATTATTATCATCATCAACAGCACCAGCTAGCCACACACACGGTGTGAGAGCTCATGCTGCTAAATGTTGGTGCTGTTGCTCTAAGTCTTATTGGTGTTGTTCTTGTTATTAAAAAAAAAAAAACAACAAAACTCCCAGAAAACAACAACAAATCTTTTTTTTAATAGAAAGAAAAAGGAAAAAAGAATTAAAAGAATAAAATAATTTCCAACAACAAAAAACAATCTTCTCCTTCCTTTCCCCCCTTTAAAACAGTCTTTTTTGTTTAAAAAAGAAGCTTAAATTATACAGCCATGATGAATAATTATGGCAATATGATGATGGGCGAACAATTTCGCAAAATGGAATCAAATTATTCACCAAAATCCTCACCTCATGGTGGCCGTTCACCGGTTGTGTCGCGGCAAGACTCATCGGGCACATTGAAGGCTACAATATCATTGGTAAAACACCCACGATAATACAGACGGGACCATTCTATTCAATGAAAGAACCACCAGGGAAAGGTGAATTGACAGGTGATAAGGATCTCATGACTGAATATGGTCTACATCATACGCTGACCAAGTTTAAGGATAAAAAAGTCAAAGAATCATTAGCTTCGTTTCTGCCAAATTTACCAGGAATCTATGACGGCATGAATAATTGGTAAGTACCGAAATAAAATACAATTTTTTCCATTTTAAGTTGAAATGTTTTGCTTATTAGCTTCGGTATTACCCTCTATAAGCTTAGTTTTAAGCTGTATAGTTCGATTTCTTCTGGAACGATATCTCTATTTTTTTTTTTTTTTTTTTTTTTTTTTTTTGTAAACAACATCGCGATGGAAAGAAACGGTTTAGAGTGCTAAGGAGTAGGTAGGTACGTCTACTCGAAGGCCATGAAACAAAACATTAAAATGTAAAAAGGCAGATAGAAAAAGATACAAAAAGAACTCAGAACTAAAAGACTCCATGACTTCGCCGAAGACTCCATGATCACCTGTATTTGTTTTGATGATTTTAGTGAACCCAGGGGATTTGAGTGTATTAGAAGGTTTTAATAGAACTCGAGAGAATATTTTCGAAACTCTGTATTGGTACATCAGGTATCAAATTCTTGACATATTTATGTAAGAAGCTGGTAAAGTTTCACATAGCGTGGTTGGTTAAGAAACATCACATAGAGCATTTCTGAACCTAGCAAGTTCAAGTTAACAGAGCTTTTATTGGTATATGAACCTCTGAATAAATTACGAAACGTGTTTTGAGCAAATTTTCCTCAAGGACAAGAACAGTTGCTAATTGTATGGCTTCTGCGACATGGAAGTTTCACGGGAGGAATATTTTTCAGGTCTCTGTGAGGAAGTGTATTTCCAACTATCTAACCTTGGCTTTACAGGCCATAGTTCCTGCAAGAAAAAGTGACCCTGTTGCTCAAAATTGTCTTTGGAGCTTAAGGTACCATTCTATATCAAGATCCTAATGGAGTTTGTCCACATTTGCAGGATCTATTCTGATTTAGAACGGTTAAACCTGTAGTCTGAAGATCCTGCAATCTTCCTATTTCGCCATGAAGAATATACTCTACTCCTGATCACCTAATCTATGAATTCGAACAAATGTCCGAGGATAGGTTAAACCGATTACTACTCCAACTGGTCTTATCCTTCACATCGTGGTTAAACCTGGGCTATAGTAGCTTGAAGATATTGCAATCTTCCAATTTCTCCTTGAAAAGATCACTCTACGCCTGATCATCTAAGCAAACAACCCAAACAAATGTCCCAGAAAAGGTTACGCCGACTCCTACTCTATCTGGTCGCACCCTTCACAACATGTATTCTCTTGAGAGTTCATTTGTAGCCTCATTTCATATCATAATGTCCGTAATATCTATAACTTCATGACAGCTTGACTATCTAGATAGACACCGTATACTCCGGTTTTATTCACTTCCGGGCTTGACCTCTACTCTCATCACTAGGAATCATCATCTCTAAAGCAATAATGCCAGTTTTAATCTTTAACACTTTCCTTGGCTGCAGTTGCCTTCCACCACCTCCATTGGAAGTAGCCCCACCCCACAATGCAGCCATACGTGTGAGCCTCACGGTTCACAAACTGATATAGACTCACTTCACAATTTCATTAAACACACAGTAATTCTCTGTTGATTCTCTATACTCTTGCATATTGTTTTCAACGGCTCAGTATTATACCAGCACCGCATGAATGAAAGTGCATCACTCACATAATAGAGAATCTTGTTACAAAAACAAAAAAGAAATATTTTTTATAAATAACCTTTGAAAGAATTTCTATTATTTTCCTTTAAAGTCTATTTAACTAAAGCTATAATAAAATGAAACAATCGTTTTTCTATTGCGGTTTTCATTTGAATGCAGCAGAAAAGAAAACATTTGTGTTGTGTTGTCATCGAAATAATGATAATGGCAGCTAAGGCTCATAATTTATCTTTATCAAAATTGTGTGGTTAACAGACAAACCTTTACTATACTGTGTTATCGAAAAAGCAAGTGAATAAATATTGGCAAACGTACCTTTTTGCATGCATGCATTACGACAATAATATTTTGAAATTTAAAAATTTCCACAACATGGTGAGTAAAGTGTTCGTATATACTTGCCTTCTAATAAAGTTTTGTATTAAAAAGAAGAAATAATTGCAAACGATCTTCGAAATTCATTTCTTGATCCACAATGTCTAATTTATAGAAAGTTTCTTAGTAAGAAAAGCTATGCAATGTTTGCTTTTTACCCGCAGTACCCTACAAAATAGATGAAGAGACTACCACCAAGAGATCAGAGAACATTCCATTGTCGAAACCTTCTGTTGCCCTGTAAAAATTAATGAAAAAGCAGAGGAAAACTGAACGTAAGAGTGAATAAAAGGAAGAAGAGGAAAAAGGATATGAACATTCATCTCCAGCCAGTCATAAATCTTGGTAGACGCGCTCCATTAATCTCCAGAACAAAAGGGGATGCCTAGGTTCCATAAAGAAGTACTCGCTCTCAGAGCTCAATGCCCAGTCAGAGGAGTCTAAGAGGCTCCCTAGAAGGGAAGGGTAGAAGAATCTAATAACGGCTATAGTAGCCAAGGCAAATGTATAAACTCCGCATATATACCACAGTCACGTGTAGCTCCATTTCATAAAGTAGAGAGCCCAATGACGCCGTCAAGCGTACGCAACTGGTCAATTTTGTAGAAGATAGTGCCATCGTGAAGTGAATATGAAGATATCGCCTTGTCAGATCGTCTTGCCTAGCACAAACAGAAGCAGCAGCTGTTTTCTTCAAAATATTTTGGAAGACCTCACAGTCTCAATATTTTTTTTCTCTTAAAAACATTTGGTTTTTTGTAAACAATTATTAAATTCTTGTTTATTTATTTAAAATATTTTGTCTCTTCTTTCTTTTCTTTTTTGTTTTCTTTAGGAGAACAGTACATTACGTAGTGTTATCGATAAACCACCCATAGTTGGCAA
>QOCX01002651.1:0-21052 GCA_005959815.1 Sarcophaga bullata
TCGTCTAAAACTTCAGAACGATTTGTGTCTTCACGTTTCTCGGAAAGGCTCTAAAAATAGACAAAAAAAATAGTACGAGATGATTAATAATTGATTGAATAATTTCGTACTTTTTATGAATTGTTTTAAACAAATTATTAAAAAAAAATAAATTGTTTATGTATTCAGCGTACCTAAATACAGCAAATTGTGTCATTTAGTTTTTTTATTTTTGGAAATTAAAAGAAAACAAAATTATTTTAAAATATTTTTACTTTAAAATACTTTAAAAAAAATCTTTTTATTTAACAGATGACGTGTGGAAAGAGAGTCACGTGTTCACCATTTCTATACACTGTGTGTGGGTGGCATAATAGAAAAATTAATAAAAAAAAATTTTGAAACAAAGAGAAACCGCCGGTGTTGATGAACTTAAAGAATGCCTTACATTGTGGCAGAAAATTTATTAAAAGAGAACTATGCTTGAAGCCGGATTCAATTGCAATGTTATCCTGTTTGTAAAAGGTAAGTAAATATAAAATAAAGTATATATTTAGGCGCCATAATTTAATTATTTTTTGTGCCTGTATTATTAGGCAGGATTCATTGTATATATTATTAAAATATTTTTAATTTAACATCAATAAATGATTAAGCATTTAATTATTTCTTAATGCCAATAGTACATACATAAATTTCAAAAACCTTAAACATAAATACATACGTCAGAGCCCAAAAATGATCATAAATTTTCATTTAAAATAAAAGCACAGACGACTAAATGTGTTTTTCTTGTTTTCTATACAGCCTTTTTTTTCTTCCTAAAAAGTATTACAAAAAAATAAATAAATATTATGACAAATTCCTATGCATTGTATTGTTTAAAACAACAAAATATTTTCATAAAAAAAAAAAGGCATTTGTAAATATCTCATTATGGCATACAGCCACGTCAGGAGATGATGTGAAAGATGCCAAAGAAAGAAAAGAGGTGGTCGGGCGCAAGAGCAAAGGGCCAAAAAAAAAAAGGGGAAAGGAGGAGGTTTTTTTTTTGTGGATACAATTTATATATAATATGTACATACATACATATTTATATATGTATTGCGTGTACCTACATTTTGTTTATAAATAAAAAAATATATTTTCGTTAAATACTATAAAAAAAAATTAATATTTTTAGCAAGAAAACACATTTTTGTCCATATTTGAAACGTAAAGGAGGAAATAATAATTATAAACAAATTAAGCAACAACAAAAAAAAAACAATAAAACAATAAATTAAAAAATAAAAAAAGAGGAAAAATATTTCCACACTTTTTTATTTTCTTTTCTTCTTTTCATTGTATAATGCAAGAATCAACAAACTGTCTCTCTTTCTTTATATAGTGTGTGTATGTATGTATGTATGTGTGCATATATAAATTTTAATAAATTATTTCTAACATTGTCTAATAATTTATGGCAATCTTTTCATTTGCACTGGACAAGCAAAAAGATGGAAATAGCCTTGAATTTGTATTTTCTTCCTCCAAATACATTTATTTGCCAAACAAAAAAATTTCTTTTTACAAAATGTTTCAAATATTCACAAAATTTATTAAAATTTGTTATTACACAATAATTTTACACAAGAAAACCGCACGTTTTTAATATTCAGCTATAATGTTTATTAAAATTATTATAATTTTAAAACGTTTTATTACTTAAAATACCATTTTCCGAACAATTTACTTTGATATGCATTTAAATAGTGAAATTAAAACATATTCAGCTCAGCTGAATAACAAAACTTCTTTTAAAGCGAGGCTTTTGCAATGTTTAAAGAGCTAGTAACAAACATTAATAAGCAAAAAATACAAATTCAGCTAAGATTTCTTATATTTTAAGCATTATTATAACGAATTTGTTATAAAACTCTTATTCAGCTAAGCTGAATTGTAACTACTGTCATTAAATACATATCTTGATTAACAAAATTACTTAATAAAACAATACAATGCAAAGAAACATTAATTCAGCTACGATTTTTAAACAAAATTGTTGTAGAAATATAATATTCTTTGCAGATTCGTTATAAAACTCTGAAACAGCTTAGCTGAATTGAAATTCCTATTGCTGAAAATACTTTTCATTAAACTAAACTAGTTTATTAAACCGTATATATAGGCAACATCCAAGGGTTTTTGATTAGATTTTAAATTTAAATTTTCTCTTTAATTCTGTGTAATTTGTTTCAATTTAATTGTATTTTCTTATGGTTCTTAATCAAATTTATTGTGATTTGAAAACAAAAAACAAAATGTTTACAAATGTACAGCAGGTAGCAAATAATTTAATTATTTTTGTTTAATGATTTCCGGTTATAATAAAACCGAAATAAATTTTTGTTCTTTTATCTTAATTAAAATAACAGACATAAACACAATGCTGCAATGCTGTAGTTGCATTGCCTGCCAATATTTTCAGGCCTTAAAATTGTTGTTTACACAATAATTTACAAACGCTATATTGGAGGAAGAATAAAATTCAAAATGTATATTCTTTTATATGCATGTTACAAAATTATTAATGAATTAAGAAATTCTACCGCACCTGTTTATATAAAGTTAAGTTTTTATAGCAATTTGAATAGTTTTTTTTATAAAAAAAAATAATTTTTTCTTGTAAATTTCTTGCTAAAACTTAAGACATGTGCTTAACCACTGTACGCAGAAATTCTCTTTGTTTTCTATATGCCTCTCTTTTTTCTTCTATCTCTTTATGTCTGTTTTTTATTTACAAATAAATCTCTTCTATGCCTGAAACATGTAAACCATTATTAGAGAAATTTCATTAAAGAAATTCATTTTTATGAATAATTTTACACAAATTTCATTAAAAAAAAAACTCCAGCATACTTTGAAGCTCTCATAAGCTCTTTTAAGCATTTTACCAACAAATTCTCTTTTAATATTACTCAGCCGTAGCATTCGTTCCTGTTAAATGTAAACAAATCTGTAAATGTTCCTATCTTTATGGTATTATGAAGTCTGTTATTTATAGAGTATTGTAGCTGTTAAACATACATGCTGTTTTTTTTCACCCATACTCTATCTCTATGAAATCTGTTAAACATGTAAACAAAACTAACATTGTTTACATAAAATTTTCGTTTCTATACTTTTCACACTTACCCGCTGTTAATTTTGAATTTCTGCTCTCTTTCAGAAATGTAAACACTACACGAACCGGTGATATTTGTTTCCTTTATTGAAAACCCATTATATGGCGGCACACTCTTGTCCGCACGTATACATGCATAAACACACAGTATTGTATTGACTACTCTCTTAATGTAGTCACACTGTTAATGACTAAGAGTTGGTTGGGTCGGTCATTTAATAAAAAAATACTCTTTATTTTTTATCTTGACCACTACCAAAAACAAAAACAAAAACAACAACAACATCAAACAACATTTATTTTTGATTCTTTAGGTGATTGATTATGCCAAAGAGCACATAGATACGTATGTATTTTGTAAACACAGTATTAAGTAAGCTTATTTGACTGTGAATATGTAATAATGTGTACGCCGTACCCGAAATGTTAATGTTTAAAACGTAAAAGAAAATATTTATAATATTTATTTAATCATCATATATTATTGTTATTATTGTTGTTGTTATTCTTTACATATGGTTTTGCTTTTTTTTAAGGTATGATGTTTATTTATTTATTTAAAACAAAACCACACATCTTTTTTTTTTCTTTTGGGCATTATTTTCTGTAATTACGCATTTAGGTTCGTTCTTTGCAAAAACCAACACCAACACCAACACTAACACTAACACAGCAAAAAATAAAGTTAGATTGTTGTTGTGTATATGTTAACAAGTACTTGTTGGTCATGCCTTAAAACTTACAAAAAAAAAGAGTGTGTTTGTTTACATTTTCAAAGAACGAAAGCAACAATAAATATTTGGTGAGTGAGTTACTCTACTCTTTTCTTGCATTAGGGGTAAGCAGCACATTACATATTCGTATGTTGTGGGGTATACTGTTTGTTTACATGTTTGTAATTAGAAATGAATTTACAAATACCAGGAAAACTATTTTTTTTTTGTTTAGCATATAAGCTCTCTCTTACATTGTAAAGGAAAACGCACACACACTTTAAATGAGTGTATGCTTACGATGTATGTAACTGTAAACAAAACAAAAAAAGTGTATACCCAAGTGATAAGAAGTGTGTTTATTTGTTTTTGTAAACACTGTTGAGTATTCAAATAAATGCGTGCAAGAAGCCACACAGGCACAGGCACAGACACAGTGTGAATCATAATCAATTTAAAATTCCTGGCATTTGATTATGATTGACAGTTTTCTGGACTGCAGAAATAATGTGTTTTGAGAATTTAAATTGAAATTAAATTAAATTCTATAAACGTTTTTGTTTTTCCCCTTGGAAAAGTTAGGAATTTTTTTTTTTGAAAAATCATTTATTAATTCCTTTCCTTTTTCAATTATTATTATTTATTTTTTTTTCTTTTATTGAATATTATTGATATTTAAAGAAAGAGTTCTTTATTTTTCAATTAAGTAGTCTGTGATTTTTATTGTTATCGTTTGTAATTAAGATAAGACGGTTGGTAATTAGAACAGAATTTTTTTTTCATACAACTGACAAGAATATTTTTATTATTTTCATAATTATAAAATATATTTGATAGATTAAGTGGCCTTGTTGTGTAATTATTCTTGTTATCGTTTTAAAATAAATGGAAAACATGCAGCTAATTGCAGCAATTGGTCTTATACCATAGTATCTAAACGTAAGAGATCTTAACAAATATATTCAAAAATTTCAAGTACTTTTTGGATTAAAAAACATTTTAAAAGTATTTTTGGAAAATGTAAAAAAGTACGTTTTTGCTTAAAAAGTACCATAATGGTACTAAAAAGTACCGCAATAGTGGCAAAAAGCACCTTGAGAACAATTTATGCAATTTTAAGTTACCAGTTGAGTTAAAAAACATTTTCAAAACATTCAGCAAATGTAAAAATGTACGTTTAAAGTTAAAAAGTACCAATGGCGTATTAAAAAGTACCGCAAAAAGTACCATGAGCCCTTAATATGTGTTCAAAAATGTATATTTAAAGTGTTACTCTAAGGAAACATAACTTTTGTAATTTTGTTTTTAACAAAATAAAGTACAAAGGATTGTAAGAGGAATATAAAGTACCATTTGTATTGAAAAGTACCAAATTAGAAATGAAAAAGTAATTTTAATAGCGAATTTTAAACGAGCTAATCAGTTTATGAAGTGGTATAAAAAAAAGTACATAAAAACTCAAAAAGTACTCAAAAGTACCAAGATATTCACAAGGGATCTAAAAAGTACTAAAACTAAATATAAAGAGAATTTTAGTTATGTAACAGGCCGATTAAAAAGTACCATGTTTTCAATTACAAAAATATTTCAATTTATTTTACCCTGTTTAGAGAAAGAATTTCAATGAAAAGAAAAGAACCTAAAAAGTACTATGTATTGAAATATAATCCCCTTACACGCAATAGTACTAAATGTCATATGAAAAACTACCAAAAATATTAGCACACTTCGACTCACCTGTTCTCTAAGGTGGCCTTCATTTTTGCTAATTTCTGTTCGTTATCCATGCCACCGCTTACTTTTCAAGCCCAAAGCGGCCATAGGATCTTGCTTTCAACTCATGGCGCTCTTGCGTAATTTACTCAGTTCCGATAGATATATGCTTCATGTACTTGTCATTCAAACGATCCGCTTGTGAGGCTATAACCACAACGGACCTCGTATGAATCTTCCAGGTTGGGTAAGTTTCTTTTTCAATGCAGTAACACGTTTAAATCTGTTTCATGCGTTCTTCGGTGTTTTGGAAGGCCATAACACTCGGTATAACCTGTTGCATGAGTTCGCGTGTCTTCATATTCTCCAAAGAGTGAAAGGTACGGAGAAGTAGATTCCATGCAATCATCATCATCCAAATCATTTGACCAACATTTGGGCAGCGGTTTGATGTTGCTTGTGATAAGGCTGGGCAAAGGTTATACCTTTACAGTTTGGCGGCCGCATCAATGGAATCCACTAAATGGGGTCGTACAGTGGCATAAACGCCTACTTAGGACTGGGGTTTGATCTTCGGGCAACAACGATCCCATGGCAGTGCTTCTTGAGCTGAGGTGGTTACGGGAAGTTTATGTAGACTGTTTTGACTGCTATTCTTACTACTGTTGGCTGAGGTTTTCTGCATCGTTGGCTTGCTGTTGTTGCTGTTGCTGCTGCTGTTGACCATTGTTATGGACATCATCATTAGAGCCATGCGATGAAGCTGTGGGTGATATTGTTTTAAGCGGTAATGGTTTGGTAACGGCTGCAGCTGCTGCATTATTGAAATCGATTAAATTATTGTCATTCAAATCGTTGGTATTGTTGGTTTTCTCGCTAACATTTACCAGACCACCCAATGAGGCAGCATTCGAAGAGGCGGAGTTACTGGACTTTTTGCTAATGAAGCCACGTCTTTCATGTTTCAAGGCGGACAAGTCATATTTGTAAACGTTCTCATCATTTAATTTCGAGGGCAAATAACGTATGGCATTTGTATTGTTTGAAGATTTTTTAGTTATGCCCGAGGCTTTACGGCCCGGTGGTGCACGTGACTTGCAGAAACGTTCACTGCTGCGACGCCGCTCGTGCTCACATTCACTGTCATCGCTGTTGTCGCGATGTTTGCCGTTGCCATTGCCATTGCCGCCACTAAAGCACACTCTAATGGGTGAATGGCGTTGAGATCGGGCTGGACTGGTTTCATAACGCGAGCGACGAGTCATATCCTTAATAGGCACACCCACAGTCCAGGCCTGACAACGTTGTGACTGGCGATTAGCCAAACTGGCATCATTTTCATCCGAAGCCTTTGTGTGCGATGATATTGTTTCAGTGTTCTCTTTCAATTCCTGTTCGTAGACCTCGTAAGGGGTGCGTTTAAAATCCTCCGAAGATACTCTGCGTATATTATCGGCATTCTTAACCGTTTTCAAGGCGGCATTATTGCCTAAATCTGAAGGCGTAGAGGCCACATTATTATTGTCCTGCAGTTTGCCATTGTCCTGTGGCAATAGTTCTTCGCTGTTTGAACGCTGCAGTTTACGATCTTGTGTTGTTGACGAGGTACTATCAAGGCGCTCTTTACGTTTACGTGATTTTTGCCATTCCAAAGGATTTATGATCTCTGGCAGATATGTTGAATTGAAACGTGACTGTTGCGCATTCTTATTATTTTCCAATTGTTCTGGTAATGATGAGGCATGTTGATGTTGTTGTTTGTGGTGTTGTTGTAGTTGCTTTAAAGGAGATTTTGTATCATGTTTCTTTTTGATATGTTGTTTACAATCATCGGGAGTATTGGCAGCCGATGATGATGGCGTCGTAGAGGACTCAGAAGAGGAGGACGAGGAAGATGATGACGATGACGACGACGATGACGAAGAAGATGATGAAGAGGATAATGTATTACAATTATTATTATTATTATTGTTGTTGTTATTGTTACGACAAGATGCTGACGAAGATGAAGAACCAGTAAGATGACTCCAAGTCGTCTTCGCTTAGTCCGGTATTAGGATGGCGCATGCCGCACTAAAAATACACAAAAGGAAAAGAAAGGAAAAAATTATTGAAAATCAATTGAATAATTAATAAATTAAATATCTAGATAAAGAAAATAAATTTTAATTAATTTTTTTTTATCTGTTGTGTATGTTTTTCGAATTTTCAATAATAAATTATAAACGAAACGAAAAAAAAAATAAAACATTCATGCCTCATTAAACTTTTCAATTAATGTTAATCATATGCTCTATGATGGAAGAGTAAATATACTGAAAATAAATACAAATCATGCCATATTTTTCAAAGAAATCATTCTGTTTTTCCATCAATAATTTGCTGTATTTTTATAACAAAACCAATACAGATTAAAAAAAGGCCCCCAACATTAGCCTCTACCCTTGCTGCGAAGTGTCTACAATGTCCCACTAGATCTACCTGGTGGTGGTGGTGGTCAGACCTATCTTGACCTACGGCTGATTTTGATAATATAGTGGGAATACCTCCCTCTCTAGAACAACTAACTTGAATCTGATACTAGTTGCACACAGGATCTGCATGCATAATTATTAATTGAAGCTTGTTCGTTACACCTACATTGACACAAAAGATAATTTTATTACTCCTTCCGCTTGAGCTCTATTGTAGGGACCTGGCAACTAAAATTAGTAAGTATATCTGAGCGAATAGACAATGTCATGGATCAAATACTGGTTACGCAAGTATCCTGAAAGAATTTGAGTTTTTCGTGAGTATGGACTTCTCAATGAGATTGAGAACCACCTACATGGTGTATAAAGAAGTATGGAAAAATAGTACGGCATAACTTGCAAACGACCGACTCTACATGATATATAATACACGGTGACTACATGATATCGCGATACGAATTTTCAATGAGATTGAGAAGCTACATTCTGGAAAAATATTACAACGCACCTTGTACACGACCCCCGATACTACCAAACTATTGTATACAGACCTGACCAGATTTTTTCGGAATCGATCGGAATATTCCGGTCAATAAGGCTGGCGAAGTATCGGCAATAAAATGTGCGTAAATATTAGAGACGGATAGCGATATATTACGATACTTTCCGTTACTATCTAAGCAATAAATTGAACTGCAAAACGGTGAACAATGTTATGTCCATATAATATGGATACCAAAACACTAGTGTAGGTATCCTCCGATATTTTCCGATATTCCGCCGAATTCCCGATATTGAAAAAATCCTCTAAGAACATAATCAACTACGCGGTTGTCGATTTCATCAACAACAGATGAGCGACTTTAAATGTACACAAAACTGTACAGAAAACCTAGCACAAGAAATGGCGTATTGGTCTTGGCCGTCTTGCAAATGATTACCAACAGTTTTGTTTTCTTAAAGCAAATTGGGCCGAGGAGGGAAAAACTTTCAAAGTTGATTGTCAATCAAAGGCAAAAGTTTTCTTATGATTTCAACAAGCGTTTAATCATTCTGTTAAAAAAAAAAAAGAATTGATTACGCCTTAGTCTCTATATATTATATTAAATGCCGATAATAAATTATTCTTTCCGATTAAGTAATATTAAGTAATCGGAAATAAATAACTCAGAAGCGAGTGATTAATAAAATCGTAGTCATTCATTTAATGAATTTATTAAGTGATCCACAATTTAGTAATTATGTGTTCGATTAATAGGAAATAAAATGATTTATTTTTAAAAGTATTTTTCTTTCTTTAATAACAATTTAATAAGAAAATTGCAAAAAGCAAACGTTTTAAAACAAGTCAAGTGTTTTTGTTGATGATATGAAAATGTCTGTTAAGATATGCTTGTCAATCAATATTATTCGCATCTTGATATTCTCTGAAGTACACATTTTCTTATCGTTATTTATTATTATTATTTATTAAATAAATATTCTACAGCGCTAACTAACTTTAGTAATAGTTAATCAATTTAGTAGAAGAAAAGAAAAAAAAAAGGAAATTTTAATATTTAAATTTGAAACACTTTTAAATATGGAGCCCGCCCGCCCCTAATGGGAAAACTTTAAATCGAATGTTTAAAATCGATGGAAAATTTATTGTTAAACAAAATGCAAGTTGTTGTTGTTGTAGAAAACGTGACTTTGCGGCAATTAATAGAACAATTAAATTTAAAATTTATTCCATTCATTCATACTCAAATCAAATACAAAGCTAATGAAGTAATTTCAAAATGAAGAAAAACTATTTCAGCAAAATAGGAAGCAAAAAAAAAATTATTTCCCAACTACTACTGTAGAGGAATTTTAAATAAATTAAGAAATTCTTATTGATTTAAATTAAAATTTCAATATGTATTTCAAAATAGTATGTTAGGTTAGGTTAGGGTAGTAGGCCCATTGTGATATCACAATAAAAATATATTCAATCAATCGGGGATTAATAAACATTTCCCAGAAGAAACCAATCCGAGTTAAAAAGAAATCTTGCTATTGCAGCAATCTGTATACTAAACAAACAGCTAGGTCATGGACGTCAGAAAGTGACAGATCAAAATCCTCCGTATTTGGGTGACCAGATCAGTCTACTGACATATAAGATAAAAGACAGTCTCTTCTTCCTTCTCAGACAGACAGCTTATGCAAAGATCATTTGCCAGAATAGCAAGTCTTTCGGCATGCCTACCAAAAGAAATGTGTGGCCTATGGGAATCACTATTGTGCGATAATGAGGCGATCTTCTCATCCATACGTGTCCAGCAGAGTCTGGCATATTACTAGATGTGACCTCTTGCTCAGCGAAATAGAGCTTCCTCGTAAAACAATTGGAAAATTTTCAATTCGAATACAAGCAATTTGAATACCTAGGCCCCGAATAATATTTTGGAGTTTGCAAGCTTCATACTGCCCTTAAACAGCTCTTCTGCAATGCAATTTCCAACGAAAACCCTATGTGTCGGAACCCATATAAGAGTTAGTTTTAAATAATCTGAAATTTCCCTGAGATATCCTTGGAAATAATGGATAAGGACGGGCATTCGTTGGAAATTTAATTGCAGATTGGATATCCGAGTAGAGCAAGAAATTTTCAAGGAAAATCTTGTCACCCAGCAAGCATTGGCAACGCTTACAAAATAGTCTTTGACCTCTGACTGGAAAGCACTGCAGTGGCTACAGTGTGTATAAGAAAATCCTTGAGTTTTAAAAGAAAACTTTTGGGTTTCTTTTTTGCAGTAATTTATATAGGAAATGTTTAAATTTTTATTTAATTTTCTTATCAACTAAATTAAGGCAATAATTATAAAAAAAAAATAAACCACCTGTTGCCATTGTAATAAAAAAAATAAATTCCATCAAGTTTTTGATAAAAATTTTCCAAAATTCAAGCGACAAAAAAAATTTTTCCTTTTGGCAAAAAAAAATTTGTGAAAAATAATTGAAGCATTAAGGGGTTAATTGGCGTTGAAAATGAAGCCATATTTTATAAAAAAAAAAATAATAAACTTCCCACATACATACATACATATGCCTGTATTACTACCAACTTGTTTTTTAATTAAACAACTTTAGTTACCAAATGTGCCATAATGTTTCGTCATAAAGTTTAAAAATAAATTTTTTAGTATTTTTAGTTTCTTTTTTTTTTGGTTTTTTTTTTTGTTTCTATTAATTTAAGTACAAAGTTTAGTTATCATAAAATGAAACTGAAACAAAAAAAAAATTGTGATTCTATTTCTGTGTATATTAAACACAGAGAGTCAATCAAAAAAAAAAAAGAAAATTATTAATCAGCCCAGTCCAGTCCAGTCAAGTCGGTTAAAATAAATCGATACCGCATGATATATCAATCGACACACACACACAAGTCTGTGTGCATGCATAGCCTGTATTATTAAATAATTATTTGTTGTTATTGTTGTTGTTTTTTTTAACAATTGTTGAAGAAAAGTAAATTTTTCTTTTTTATGCATGATTCGTTCAAATTATTTTCAAGTCATGCCGATTAATTTTTGCTGAGATAAATGATAAACGAAGATAAATGCGGTTATTAATTAAAAATAGTACATGATTTAGAAAGAGTGTTCCTTCTTCAATTGAATAGGAAATTGTAAAATCATTGAGAACGAATTACAAGCAGCAGTGGGAATTATGTCAAAAGCAACGTTACATAGGGCTCTGGATAGCAGAGCGACTTTCAAAGAAAGACGATTAACGTTAGCCAAAAGCCCAGTGTTCAGAACCTGATTGTGCTTTAATTAAATACGATAAAATATAGAGATCAGTGGATAGGTAAATGTAAAAATGACATTAAGGGCAGCATTATTGTGAGAGAGCTAACAAGAATCAAACTAAAATTGCTGCTGGACGCCGCAAATACTTCCTTACTTTTACACGCAAATTCAGTATGTGACACTTATGTTGGAACACAAAGCAGAAAGCTTATACAGCAGGGTTTACAAAGAACCTACAGCACGCTAAGAATGGTAATTATAACCAGCGGTTTAATACCAACACACCTTCAAGTTCTATGAACGTATGGAAACCCTAAAAAAAAATTGTAAAAGTAATGTCCAAACTTTGTAAAATGAAGCTGGACAGCAGCAAGTCTAATACCAATGATAGGTGAAGGGTAAAGTATGCTGTCCGGACTTAGCTACTGACGGAAATACCATTCGGCCATTCCGCCGAAGTGGGACTACTGAACCGGGCAGCACGTCGCGAAGTGTGTTCATTGCATGATGGCCAGTTGATGTTCGAAGTTCATATTTCACCATAACTGTTATTTGTTTCAATCAAATCTGAAGTAATACGACGAGCTGTTTTTTTTTTTTTGAAAATGAATGCCGGCTAAATCCGACGCTGTGGTACACATGGGGCATTTTGTGTATGTCGGCTAAATCTGACGCTGGTAACGAAAGGGTTAAAAGAAAATTGATGTTGATATTATCATAAACGAAATGCTACATGCTAAGACAAATTAAACAAAAATATACGAAAACGCAAAGTATTATGTCCTGAGAATGACGAATGAGAAGGCTGAAATGGACAATGAACCACAGTGACCTGCTTGAATGACCTGCAACTGATAATCGTCGGTAGGTTACCCGAACTTACGCTATTGGTCATACAACCCTCCTTTTACCTAGGATTACACTTAGCTTCTTACATCCCACGTGTTGTGTGGTGTGGTTAATTGTTTCCATGTAAGGGAACTACGCGTGCTTTTGAGTTTTTCTTCGAAATAATGCTAATGCGATATTCGGGATAGAGAAGTTCTAACGAGATGATTAAATGTTTAGTAAAGAACCATATTTTTCTCCCATCTTGTAAAAAAAACATCCAAAAATTAAAAACAGAACTCTATTTGACTCATAATAGTTAAAGAATACAATACAATTGTATTCCCTTTACATTCAAAAATTCCCCCCCCCAAATGCCTTAAATTAAATGTAATATCTTCCATGAAATTTTAGAGTTGTTACCCCAATAATATATTGGGTTTTAACCCATGACGAAAAAAAAAAAGCAAAAATTCAGCAAAAATTTCCATATGTGTCTGTCTGCCTATAAATTATTTAAACAAAATAGCCATCCATTCGTTGTTATTGTTGTGTATTGTTAAAATTCTATTACGGCGTTTTGTTGTTATGCCTCTGTAAATTATTCATTCACTTTATTTGTGACAACTAATTCATCTAACATTTCAGACATCCCATCCCAGGGGGTGTTAATTGTATAGTCGTGCCAGTTATTATTTTCTTCTTTTTTCTTTTTTTATCAAATAAATAAATTTAGAAATAGAATAAAAATAATATAAAAAGCCAATATAAATGGAAGTTGTATTGAATTTACAAATAATGACATGAACTGCATTGTGTGTGTGTTGTATGTAGTATATTAATTGTAATAAATAATAAAAAAAAATATAACATTTTATTAATTGTTAGAAACAAATCCATTGTATGTATGATAGGTATTGAAATAAATTGAAAAAAAAAAAATATAATTTGTAAATATGGTTTGTAAAATAAATAAATAAAGGATGAAGGAGAGGACGACTACGTGCATACAAAAAATTGTAATAATCCGGGGTGTCATTCTTGAGGTTAGTTTTTGGTTAAGATTTGGTTAAATATTACAGAGTTTTTTCTAATTTTTTTTAAAATTGTTTATAATAATTTTTTTTTTGTTTTTGTTCTTCTTTTTTTTATATTTCAAGTTAAATATTAAATTTGAAAATTGGTACAGTTTTTGTTTGCTTGTTTAGCAATTCCTTAAGGCCTGTCATAAGTAATTGAATTTAATACAAAACAATTTTAAAATATATTGATGGTTAGTTTGTTTGTTTTTTTGTTTATTTGTTATTATTTGTTTTTATTTTATTTTTTATTAATATTAAAATGATTTGTGTTTAAATAATTTAGAAAAAAATATTTTTTTACAATAATGATTTAAAATTTATAATATTTTTTGTTACTAAATTCAATTTCTCGTTTTTTTTGTTTGTAATTACCAGTAGTAACATATTTTTTTGTTTTTAATTTTTATTAATTAAAATTAAAATTATATTTTTATTTTTATTTTTTTTAATTTCACGTTTTGAAATTTTTGTTTTTTTCTCAACAAACTTTGTTCTTTATGCCTTTTTTCTTTCTACTTAAAAATTTTTCATTAAAATTTCTTGTAATAAATTATTTTCATTTTTTCATTCAAATTTCATTAAAGAAATTCAATTTTTTTTTCTTATTTTTGTTCACTGCAAGCTCAACTGTGCAAATCTAAACACTAATAAAATTATATTTTCTCCCATCAAGGCAAAATATAT
The DNA here is from genome assembly GCA_005959815.1 of Sarcophaga bullata. Taxonomy (NCBI): domain Eukaryota; kingdom Metazoa; phylum Arthropoda; class Insecta; order Diptera; family Sarcophagidae; genus Sarcophaga; species Sarcophaga bullata. The sequence goes on from QOCX01002651.1 coordinate 14,419, forward strand.
GCCAAAAAACACAATATGAATAAACACCAAATAACGTGTAAAACGTCGAAGAAAAGAACAGACAATATCAATACACTCTCTGTTGTTCTCTGCTATTCTCCGTTGTTCTCGTTGTCGTTGTTGTTGTTGTTGTTGTTATCTACAAAACTCTACGGCGAAATTAAATGACAAGAAAAAATAGTCACACTTACACCATTCATATGTTTGTAAATATTTATCTTGCATTTTTTTTTTTTCGTTTTTTATTTGTTTTTGTTTTGTTTTTATTTTGTAGAACAAGGTGTTCGTATATGTTTACATTCTCTCTTGATTTATATACTCACAACAACAACAACAAATATACAGCATTCGTAAACAAGCTACTAATGATCTACCTTTTTCTACCATCGGCAGACAGCTCTTACTCGTCTTGTCACAATGTTGTTTAGCAGCAGAGATGAAGGAGAGATGAAGAGAGAGAGATAGCTGGGAAAAATAAATTTCTCTCAATTTAAACAAAATGATGCCAACGCTGTTGTTGGCGGCAAAATAAATGTTAACAGTTATATAAAGAAAACAGGGTTTAACCATCCCCCAACAAATCTTTTGAATTTTTTAACTCAAAATTTTTGTTCTTTTTCACAAAGTCTAATGCCTTTCTCATAAATAAAATTATATTTTTAATAAATAATGATTATAATAAGATAATGAGATTTAAAAATTAAAATAAATTGTTGTTTAAAGATATAAAAAATTCCATTTAATTGTGCATGCAAAAATTTTCGATTTGGCAAGGTTGCCAGCTGTGGATATACTTCATCTAACATGTCATCTATTAAGCGAACAAGTTATCAATTAAGAACTGTGATGATTTTAATGTGATCACTTCCAATCGACCATCACGACATCATTATGGCCTCCATAATCTACTTTGCAAAGAGTTGATGAGTTTTAAAAGAAGATGAAGGGAATTAGAAGAAGATGTGCATCATTACAACGAATACATTGCCGCAACTAGCGCTTCTTTTAGAGAAGTCACAGTAGTTTGGTAGCCTGTGGCGTCTTTCTGGCAAAATCTTTCGTTTGGAATCGAAGTTAAATTGTCGGTCCCACTACTCATGGGTAAAATGAACACGCACAACATTAGTAGCGTGAGAAGGTAGGTTGTTATCCTCACTAAAATCTTGTTTTTTAAGACTCATTCACAGGAGATGACTCCTATTCCTGCAGTACATTGTGTTGGAATAACAGGATGATAGTTATAGGAGAAAGAAATTAGGGACTTCTGTCTCTATAATACAGAAACAGTAAGTGATTTCAGATGATCGAAAATTAATACGTAAAACAAAAAAAATTTTTTTAAGTTATTTTCAAGCAAATTGTCAATACATAAAGGAAATGGAAAGGAGCCCAGAGAGAGAGAAAGAGCATTGAAATTATTGATATGCGTGCTAAAAATATTTTTGAATGCAAAAGTATTTATTTTTCCATTGTAACCACTGTTTTAAATTGAATTTATCTTAAGTACACACTCAATATATTAAAAGAAATTCAAAACAGAAAGATAACAAAACACACACTCGCTCACACAACAACAACAACAGCAAAACACAATGCAGCGGCGAGAGTTTACTTTTTTTTCTTTATCTTGCTGTTTTCCAAACGATATCACAAGAAAAATTGAGAATCTCGTAAGAAAACAAAAGCAAACGCAAACAGAAAATATATGAAGAGAGCAAATGCAAGAGTGTGAAAGAGAGAGAGTGAGAGAAAAGTAAAGTGAAGAGAAGTATAAATCATATGTAAACAAAATTCTATTTAACGAACAACAACAACAACAATAGTGTAGTGATGTGGAAAATAATTTAAATAAAGAAACAACATAAATAAGCCGGCTGTCGATTAATGGACAAAAATAAATGAAATATGAAGACGTGTGTGTGGGTGTGTGGGTGTGTGTGATATATGTAAGTGAAAGAGAGAAAAAAATCGAAATGAATTGTCTATGGGGGTGACAAAACATCAAGTAACCGGTAAAAATTAAAGAGAAAACACTGACCTTTGTGTTCTACAAGTATGGGAGGGTCAATTTACAAGTTCTTTAACAATAATAAGTGAATTTTGGTTTTGTTTTGAGGATTAATTTTTGTTAATTAATTTGTTATTTTCAACAAAATTTTCATTTATTTAGTGAGTTTTTTTTTTTTATTATATTTAAACACGTGCCTGGCATATGACTTTTTACGACCTTTATAATGATGTATGCTCCAAAAATTTAAATTGTATGAGAAATATAAAGCACAGGGTACGACAAAGATGTTAAAAACTCTATACTGAATTGACAGGTACTAATTAGACCTTTGTTAGCTTGCTTATAAAGCGTTATTTATATGATCCATGTGCTAATTATTTTGTTTTGATATCAATTTCTGATTTCTGCTGCTGGATCTGTTTAAATTGATTTGTTAATTTCAATTTTGTAATTCAAATCTAGTCTATAAAAAGAAATTCTATTTTTATCATCACTCCAACACAAATAGAGACTCTTCTATTGTTGCCGATGTCTGATTAAATAGGATTACAGTTGCAAACTTGACAAATGATTTTATTTTTAGACTACAATTCGAATTCAAAACGTTTTTGTCATATTATGGATGACAACAATTGATGACAATTATCATGATTTACAAACAAATTCAGAAAGAGGAAAACAACTTCAAAAACAAAAATAAACAAACAAATTTTAATCAATTATTTCAACAACGTTCTAATCGTCACATTGACTATCCAGTGACTACCTGAGTACTTTAGAGGTATGTACGGAGATAACACCAGACTACAAAGTGGCCAAATAAAAGGGAAATAAAAATACTTTCAAGTGCTTTAAGATAATGTTTAACCCGCAAATGACAGGCAAATGTTGTCATTTATCTAATGGCACGTGATATTTTCTTAATGATAATGCAGTGTCACCGTCTTTCATTTTCAATGTGGAACGAAACCAACATACTTAAGATCCAAGAACGTTCCATGCATTTCAAAAAAGTCATTGTTTAATATGGATTTTAGGCTGACTGCGTTATCAGTCAATATTCCTTTGAGAACAACGTAAGACAGGCCATCACTGTCAACTGTGAGCGCTATGGATTTCTTTTGAAACGGCACGGACCACACAGCTCATGCCACATTGAATATTTTACACGAGCGATTTGAGAATAAGGTGATACCACGTGAAGATGATGTAAAGTGGTCACCGAAATTACACGATCATACTTTCTCCTGAGGGGTTTTCTTAACACCCAATTCTATGCGAATAAGCAAAAAACTATAGCGGACTACAAAGCCAACATAATTCATGTTAACGCTCTAATTCCGTATTATTTGCCAGAATTGTATTAAATTAGACAATTCGGATGTGCTCCACCCAGAGAAACCGAACGGACATCAATCGGGCTTTCAAATGAATAAAAAAAAATCAATAATATCTCACACTCACTTTGTTTTATTTAAAGATAGGAAATGCTTAATGATTAATAGTAGAGCCTATTAACTGCCTTTTTACGTTTTCGTTCTGTTATTCTTTATCAGTTTTAATGGAATTTCAATTACCTTGAGTGCAAACCAACTGTTTCGAATTAAAATTAAAAAAGGTCAGAACCATATTGTGTGGGGTTGAGTGTGTGTGTTTGTCTGCCTAAATTAATTGTTAAATAATTTTTTTCTTCTCATTAACAGGGTGTATCATACAATAGTTTAAGGAAAACACAAGTGTTTTCATTGTTTAAAACGACGACGTACGATTACAAATTAAGAAACTAAAACGAAAACAATTGTATTCAGTCCTTCAGCAAGCAGTTAATGACTTTTATTGGCAACCCCTCAGCTACTGCTAGAAAACTTTCAACCTCTGCAAATACAGACCCTCCCTTCTCAAGCATATTAGAGTAACAATGCCTTGGTTTCAGTTAAGAAAATTGTTTGTCATCCTCTGCTCTCTTTCAGACGTAAATTTTAGTCTTTTTTTTCAGTGTTGTTGTTATCATTACTATTTGTTTGTTTATTTATTTATTTTGATTGCCATCAACAACAACAACATCTAAAACAGTCGTCTTTTTTAATCACTTCTTACCAGATTCGAGTGGTAACATCTGGTTTCCTTAGGTAAATAAAGTTCATCAACAACAGCAAAAATAAGCAACAAAAGAAAAACAAAAACAAAATGCAATAAAAACTCATGTGAAACCGTATAAAAAAAAAACGTCAAATTTATAATGAGCTGCTCAGCAACAACAACAACAAGCAGAATTTTAGTTAAAATTCTTTACAGATTACAATGGTGAAAAATCAAGCAACGTAACATTGCCTTTATTCAAGTTCAATGATAGACAGGGACACTTGTGTGTATATTTCTTCTCCTGTCATATGACGTTTTGCCTGCCTATTATGCAGTCGAATATCAAACACAAACACAAACTGGTCTAGGCCACTTGTTTAAACATTTGTCATCGAATTATTGCAACAATTCAACGGTTTTTCTAAGAAACTAATCTGTCCTTAACATGAAATTACCAGAATTAACCAGAGGTTCTGGTTTAGAAACTGTTTTTAATGCTATTGTCAAAGTCAATATTTATTCACTTCTAAGATCTCTATATATTTTCTTTGTACTTATGACAGGGCGGAGAATGATAATTTATTACCATAAAGTTAGGTTAGAAGGTAACGATCTCCAGTAGGAAACCAGAATTGGTCCCCATTATGATTGCCTTCAGCAATAGATACCAAAAAAGATGCCAGAGGAAAAAAATCAGTGAAAAAGGTTCACCACCATGTCCCTTAGTCAGGATTTCAACCTAGCTTTTCACACCTTCCATGTTGTGTATGTTAATTGTATGCAAGGGTAGAGGCACCTGAATTTTGGTCAACTTGGATTAAGGACGATAGATTTTTGAGAAACTTTTCGTGGCAATTTTATTTACTCTCAGAGATTTTTGCCAAAAGACTGTTGGAAAGAAATCGCCGAAAGAAGCTAACATCTAACAAACAAATAGCCTACCTACTAGACTAAGGCTGTTTCTGGGTGATCTAGAAGTACTAAAGAAGGGAAACTGGAAAAGAGGGAGAGAGAGAGAGAGTGAGAGAGAGAGGGAGCGAACAAATTCGCTTTACAAGCCAATTAATGCCAGGTCTAGAAGTTCTCAATGTAGATAGACAGCCCCGTCAAGAATCTTAATTTGTTTCCTTTGCAGATCGTTCCAGGCTGTCTCAACTGATATAAATTTTGCATTCGAAGTGTCCTTATTGGAATATTTGAAAACCAACAAAATCGATAACGTACAGGTCCTGAATGAAATAAAAGTTTTATCGATATCAGAAGAGCTTTATCGGTGTTTTATTCGACTTTGCTTCAGAAATCAAAATATGGAGAACTCTTTATTTGCTAAACATTATTCCATATTTACCATATGCTTTAATTAATCAATCCTTGTTGACGTCAAATATCGAAAACGAATATAATTTTCAATAGATACGTCTATCGCCACGACAAACCACAACAAAATTACAAAAGAAAACTAATGCGGATCTCAGTCACGATTTGAAAAGATCCCAGGGTAATATTTCCAATCCAATATGGCAATTGAAAACAAAGCAACGGATTGCGAATTAAAATGGACGGTGCGACTCTGCGCTTTAACCTGATGTTATAAAAATATCGGGTCCGTCATTAAAGGCTTCCTATCTTTATACTACAATTAAACAAAGCTTGTGTCAGATGTCATCGAAAATTTTTATTCCTTTGAAAGACACTTGGTGGCATTATGCCATCATAACCTTCACGAGAAATGTCTTGGTGATCAGTTTATGCTATGCCTTGCTTGTGAAGAATGCAATGCGGTAGAGAGCTGCGTGACACGTAGAGCCTTTAATTGACGCCACAAGTCTTTGGTGCCCCCAATCATTCACTTCAGGCCTAAAGGTCTATAGGTCTCGCCGTTGACAGTGATGCCATGGCAACATCGTTCTCAAGGAAATATGACACAATGACCTCGCCAGCCTAAAATCCGCACTTAACAGTGACTTTTTCGGTATGCATTAAATAAAAATTCTGAAGAAGTCTAGGTAGAATGATTTGGATATTAAAGCCCTCAGAAAGGAGTCGTCCCCTTTAACAAGAGATCGAATTTTTATTGTATTAAGAATGTGAAGCCCTTTTTTCTTTCTCGTTTTTCGATATTAAAACCAATAAATATTGTGTGACCTAATCTGTTGACAAAAAATGAGTCAAAAATTTTATTATTATTCACGTAGGTAGGTCGTATGATTAATATTAATTGCAGACGCCACTGCGTATAAATGTTTTGATTTTATTTCTGTTAACCTTTAAGCTTTACAAAACCAAACCAAAGACCAACCCACAAGATGTAAACAAAATTTTTGCTCGATTATAATAAGGAAATAATCTAAGAAAAGCAAAATAAAAAATAAAAGAGGGGCAAATTCAGTATTAAATTGAAAACAATTTCATGCAATTTATTGTGTCACTTATAATGCAAAAAACAAAAAAGAAGGAACAACAAAGGAAGGGAAAATAAATTCATTCACTATACGACGTTGTAACAACATATGGATTCGAAAAGACTTTTTTTTGTTATGA
>QOCX01002652.1:0-21045 GCA_005959815.1 Sarcophaga bullata
AAACTTAGTTTTTTTCGAGAAAGAGAGAAACATGATGGATTTGAAACAAAAAAACAGAAGTAAAAAACGAAATATTTTGTAAGAGAGAAAGAGAGACTTATGATAGTTCTGAGAATATTTAATAAAGAAGTGAGGGTTTTTCCAATTGTAATTTAATTTACAGCAACAAAAAACAAGAAAGAGAACAATTGGGGAGAGAAATTTAAACACAATTGCTTAAATATTTTCAAAATTTTCTTTTGTTTCCCAAAAATTTTTAAATTTTTCTCTTGCATATGCATTTAAAGCTCCATAATCTATGTATGCATGCATGTGCAAGGCAGCAAATGCCACAATGAACTAATCAGTATTTGCTTGCTTTGCCAAGTTAAATAAAAACTCTCTGCTGCCATAAATAAATAAGAAAAACTATTCCTCTCACAGCCCTCTTCAGCGCTCCTAGGTGGCCAAGCAACTAGAATTTAAAATCGATATTGAAAAAAAGGTTTTTTTTCTTAATCAGGCCTCTTTGCATTTTCATTATTTTCATTTTATTTTTTATAGAAATTCTCTCTGTACTGTTCTCTTAACACAGTTGTTATTCACGCACACACACACTCAAACTTTCCTGCTGCCTTTAATATTTGGACCATAACCATTACCAGCAGCATCAACATCAACAATTTCATCTTTTCTGCATCATAACCAAAAAAAGAAGAGCCAAATACGCATAAGAATAAAGTCTGCCAACACTAGCACTTACACACACACACACACATATGAGTTATTTTTCTTTACTACTCTCCAATACACATACATCCAGACATAATAATATATCCTGCATCAGAGTGCTATTTTAATGTGTGTGCATAAAAACTACATATTTTTGAAACAAAAAACACACAACCAACAGCACCACTTTTATTAACAGTGATGTTAAAAAAAATAGCATCACCTTAAACATCATGAGCAATTTACAGTAAATAAAACAGCCAGTCGTAGCAGTCATAAAGCAGTCCAATAGTGTACGGAAATGTGTTTTTTTTCATTTCCGCTTGCCATCTTCTTGAAAGTGACTGGAACTGTTCCTCAGCTCTTTTTGGCTTCAGTATTCAGACCTTATAACTCCTGAGGTGTAACATAGTCTGATATATACCTTATAAAGGGTGGCCATTTAAGGTTTAAATTTATTGCCGCAGCTGACTCACAGTACCTCAGTACGATCGAATCAATATTTGTGCACTTTTTCGAATGTTTGGTGGTATATCGTGGCAATGGCATCATAAATGTTGGCTTTTAAATGCTCAGTTGTCTCTGGTTTATCGGCATAATATTTTTCTTTAACGGCGCTCCACGGAATGTAGTCCAACATTGTCAAATAGCAACTTCTTTTCGGCCAATTGATATCAAAAGTTCGGCTAATTAAACGGCCATCAAACGTTTGAAGCAATAAATCGATTCTGGCATGAGATGTGTTGCAAGTTGTATCGTCTTGTTGAAACCAAACATCGTTCATATGAATACCCAGAAGAGCGGGTACAAAAAATGATATTATCATGGTGCGATTGTTGGCTTTATGGAGCATAATGATGACGCCGTTCTCATCAAAGAAATGTGTGCCGCTCTACAAACATACCAAACACTCACTAATGGATGCGTTGGCGTCTATAAGACTACGTGTAGTCTTAGATGAAAATAAGCTTCGTCCGAAAAGATGATTTTTTTTAGCAAAAACAACATCATCGTGCAGTTTCTCGTTAGCCAATCTAGCGAAGTGAAAACGAACAGCATGGTCATGCGGCTTCAACGCTTTGTAAGGCGTCATACCGGAATCTTTTCGCAAAATTCAATGTAAACTGGTGTGTTTAAAACGCTCAATTCTTGAGAACGCTGTTGAAATGATGTTGATGGTTTCTCAAGCACACCCTCTGCCACAGCTACGATATTTTTGGGTATAAGTATGCTCACGTCTTGGCGCATCAACAATGAGACTGGTATGCCGGGCATTGTTAGTCCCTCTCTGTGACCAATTTTCTTTGTTTTTGAAATTTTCCAATAAATTCCAACGTTGCTCAAGCGCAAATCGATTCATTAAGTGGAGATAATATGATGAATTTTTGTGACAGAATAGGATGACATACGTATTGCCAGATTCGAAACAGTTCAAATTTAAACCGTTTGATGGCTTACCCGATATTTACCTCGAGAAATTTTAGTGAATGCTAAATTGTAGGATTCGAAAAAGTACCATTGGGATCATATATGCGCCATAACAGCAAAATTAGTTCAAATATAGGGACAGACAAAAACGTTTCGGTATGGAACTTGGACTTGTTGAACTAATATTTTATCTCCCACTGTATTAATTTCTTTAATACGTAGAAACATTGCCAATTGTTTTCATTTCATACTCATATGCAGCAGTGAATAAAAAATAGAGTGTCTTTGAGTTTTTGAAATTCAAAAAAAAAAAAGAAAAAACTTCATTGTTTTGGGGTACTCTACACTGAATACTTAGGTTTCATAAGTAAATCCAAATGGGGGACATTATTACGCACTTTCTGGCTCTATGATGGTGCTATTTCCCATCCAGCTGATTTAACTGGTCGAACTGTTCACATATTAGCTTTGTGGTAGCCTTGTATGGTGCAGCTAAGTACTGTGATGGTGTAGCTAAGTACGCTGATGAAGAAGCTGAGTACTGTGATGTTAGAACTAAGAACTCCAATGCCTTAGTTGAGGCACTGTGTTGCTTCTGTTTGAGACAATTTTATTACGCCCTTTTTGCATATACGATGGTGCTGTTTCCCATCCAGCTGATATAGCTGGCCGAGTAGTCTCATGTTAGCTTTGTGGTAGCCTTATATGGTGGAGCTAAGTACTGTGATGGAGAAGCTAAGTACGCTGATGGTGGAGCTATGTACTGTGATGTTAAAACTAAGTACTCCAATGCCTTAGTTGATGTATTGTGTCACAATTTGAAGGGCTTTGTGTAGGGCATTAGAAAACTTTTCAAAAGTCAAACAATAGCACACACGTACTTTCCCATACGTAATCCAAATATATAAACAAACAAACAACAACAACAATAAATTTATCAGCGTAAATATAACAAATAAAAAACAATAACATAAACAACAACAACAACAACAACAACAAACATATATATTTTTCCTCGTTTTTTTTTTTTTTTTGATGAAAACTTTTACGCGCGTTCCAAAAATATAAATGATGGCAGATATGCAGAAAAATAAGAAGAAGAAAAAAGAAGCTAAAACTTCGGTTTCCATTCTTTCTCTTCTCTTTCATAAAGTTTAAATAACTGGAGTGTAGTCGTATATAAGAAAATAAGTAGACAGTATGGCAACAGCATTTTGAAAATATATTTTCATGCACACAATATTTCCACAGATTCCGGTGGAGTCTCAAAATTTTCTTTTTTTTCTTTTTCTTTCAAAAAAATAAATAAAAAACAGAAATGAAAATTCTTATTGTAGTTTTCATTTCGTTTGTTTTAGAAAGAGTTTAAAGAAATGTTTTGAAAAGATTTTAATTTATGTGTGCAAAGAATTGCTTACTTTTTCCCACAGCAGAAAAGGTAAAAAATGGTTACCGGAAACCAGGATTGTTTTTTCAAAGGATTTTTTTTTTAAATATTTTTTTAAGCAAAAATATTTTAAATTACATCATAAAAATTGTGGAAAAAGAAATAGAAAACAATTAAGCAAAGGAAATTATAGGTTTTGAACTACTTTTGCTTATCCATTGCATACAGGACTCCCCAATGGTACTTTTGCGCATCCTACAGTTTGGTATTCCGCACAATTTCTTCAAGTAAATACAATACAATGGGAGAGCTCCCATGGTATTAAGCAACAAGAAGAGTGTGTTGGATTTCCACCAATGGTATCCAACATAACTTGAATCACATTACGTTCGAAGTCGTTTACGGGATAACGTAACATAATATGTGGTCGCCGTAGTCTAGTAGGTAGTGCGTTGGCTTATTAGACGAAAGGTCAAGGTTCGGAATCCCCGTCAGTCAATCAAAAACGAAATATGAAAAAAATATTTCTTCGGCGACTTCCTCCCAGCAGATTTCTGGCAAAAACTCTGAGAGTAAATAAAATTGCCATGAAAAGCTTCTCAAAAAAAAATCTGTCGTTCGGATTCGACTTTAAATTGTAGGTCCGCCACTCATGTATAAAAATTAACACACACAACAAAAGTGTTGTGAGAGCTAGGTCCTGACTGAAGGTTGTAATGGCAATTATGTTATGTATGTATGTATGTATGTAACATAAAATTTTGTAAGTTTGAAAGCAAATATCCCAATGACGCAACGCCAATAGCTTTACTTTTCTAACAACACAACACAATACAAGAGTACGACATGCGCGCCTGCAAAAGTTGACTTCTGGAAGACTAGTGATAAATACTGCTTCTAAATTATTGTTGGTACACTAACCGGCTTATAACATTCGTTACGAACAAAATTGTCATAAAGAGGTGCCTTAGTACTACAAATGTCAAATGACGCGATGGTCAATCCATTACGTAGATTTGCATACAAAAGTTGTCGTCCGATCAACGTTTAACGTAAAGATGTACGAGTGAACTAAGTACATGAAAAGCAAAGCAAATCGTGTTGTCACTGTGATTCTATTTTCCTAGTCCTAAAACCGTGTGGAACCTTTGATCGAACACAAAATATTGTGCGCAGTACAAATACCCAAAAAGTGAAAAATAGCTTTCTTCTTCTTCCTTTCTTTGCAACACCACAAATCCTAAGACTTTTACAACCCGTGTAATGTACTTGATTTCCAGGAAAGCTTCCTATTCACAATAAGTCCAAGGATATGAGTCTCATCATTGACTTCAAGGTCTACGTCCTACAGTATGTGGAAATCTAAACTCCGTTTTTCAAAGGTGTGCTAAACACATACATAATTGGCCAATACAACCCTTCTGTTTGGATTGTGACCTAGCTTCTCACACCACTCATGTTGTGTATTTGAATCTACCTTTTTAAGTCGACTCCGAGCGACAAATTTTCGACAAACTTTTCATGGCAATTTTATTTACTCTCACAGTTTTTGCCAGAAATCTGCTAAGAGGCAGTCGCCGAAGAAATAATTCTTTAGATTGGGGTTCGGTCTTACAGAATTAGTTAAGCCCACATACTACCTACTATCACGCTACTGTATGCTAAATATCTCCACACTTTCCTGTAGCAAATTGCTTCTGTAGGATAACAAATCGCTTGAAACGTTGAACTTTGTCGTCCCTTATCACAATTGCCCTTCACAGCGACTTTTGCCAACCTAAGGGAGCGACAAATTGGTGTCTACTCGAATTAACGATCTGCCTAGGCATTCAGATAGACTGTGGTTTCGAAGTATGTGTGAATTCGATCACTTCAGCTGTCTGTATACCTCATTTCGACAAGGTGAACTGAATCATCCTGGAGCAGCCAAATAACCCCACTCCCCCTAAATGGAAAACTGGATAGACACAGTTCTGTCAAATCTGGTGTAAATGAACAATGCGTCTCTCCAGTGTCTTAAACAGGAATAAGAATACTGATGCGTCTATAATCCTTAGGAATATGAGGGAATGCAGTTTTGCTTCCTGTATAAGAGGCAGATTATAGCATTCTGTTGATATAGTTCCTGAATTATTTTCTCCTAAGTGTGTAAAATTTTAAATAAAAGTCGTTTAGTTCCGGAGATCTAAACTGTTGATATGACTTGCAATTAAACACTCAATAATCGCTATTGGAGTCGTCGCAGACTAGTAAGTAGAGTGTTGGTTTATTAGAGGTGATGCCTCGGTTTAAATCCCAGGTCAGACTTCTTCCACACAAAGAAATATGAAAAAAATATTTCTCCGCCGACTTGCTCTCACCAGGTTCGTATTAAAAACTCATTGCAAAAATTGCTATGACAAGATTCTCCAAAAGATCTATTGTTCGGAGTCAACTTTAAGCTGTAGGCCCCTCTACTCAACTATAAAATTAACACACACAACATAAGCGCTGTGAGAAGCTACGTCATAATACTGACTGAATAACCAACTGAATAACTGGTTGTAATAACCAATTATGTAAATATGTATGTAATCCCTATAGACATGTTTGTAGTGTAATTGTGATCTTGCGGGTTATATTCCAGAATTGAGCACTTCCCTCCTCGTGTAATGTATCGATAGCAAGTTAGTAGCACAAGAAGGTCAAGGGGTTGTTCCATGTCGTGATCAACTCTTTGCAGAACTGGGTACAATAAAATTTCGGAATAAATGGAAAATTCCTAAGCGTTTCTCTCTATACAGGGAAATGGACTACAATTTTTGAAATTTCGAAAAGTCATATGTCATATGTACAACTGGTCGGAGTTGTAACAAGTACTGTTTGATCGAACAAAGACAGAACGATTGTGCTTGTAGGAAAGTGATGAGTAAAAAGTGGAAATGTTCCAGCTCTTTCTCTGTGATGACGTCTCTAAAACACTTCTAATATTGTATTCCGTAATTTAAAACCCTTATTCAATAGCTACCGCAAAAAAAAACCAAACTTTCATCTCAAATTGACCAAAAATCTCATGCTCAAACGCAATTAATTCTCTTTTTTTAAAAAAAAAAAAAAAAAAAACTTCTGGTTGAAAATAACATGCTCAACTCATTCTTTAAATTCTTCATTTTTTGTTTTTATTCATTGCTCTACCCGAAATCCATATAAAATTCATTCATGATTACAGTTGTGCATTGCAGTTAGAAAACCCAAAAGTTTGTTTTTCATTTACTAACTGGATTGACTGACCCGAACTACCGAACATCCTGTTGCTGTTTAGCAAATTTAAATATTTATTGTTTTGCAGTGTTGTTTTGTTTCATTTTTTCTCCTTCTCCTTTACATTCCGTTTTTCTTCCTTTTTCTCTCTTCATAGCCAACTTAATTAAATTCTTCTCACTTCGAAACTATGCTGCTGTGCACATGCATTGACTTCATTATTCTGAATAGATAAACAAAAACAAACAACAAAATAAACAAACAGACACAGAGGGGAGTTACAATCGGTCTAGATCGAATTATCAAGGCATACAACATAATTAGCTTTGAATCCCTAAATCATCTCCATCTGCAGATCAATAATAAGATTTTAGCTCCCAAGTGTTTCCATTATTTTTTCTTAGCCAGAATGGAATTCATAGCCATTAGTCCTGAGATTTTTAATAAGCAACGCAGATAACTTGCCTATTCCTAACTCTACCTACACTATTATAGAGCACAAATGAAGCTAAGACCACAATGGACACGAGAGTAAAAAGAAATTTTTAAATAACGATCCCCAAGTAAGTTTTTCAAACCATTACTGCCTGAATATATACTCACGGTAAGCAAATACAAAAAAAAAAACTGAAGGAAATAGAAAAACACTTAAAAACAATAAATTTTAAAGAAAATTTTCATAGACTTGAAAACTTATTTTGAAAAGTATTTCATGTGTAGAGTAGATAGACTTTCATTTCGAAGGAAAACTACTCTTTGCTGTAAGAAAAAAATAATGCAGGAATGCAGTTTTTATATAAAAACTGCTTTTTGGATGGGCATTGTATCAGATCTTCTAATAGGGACTTACAAACTTTCGCAGTAGATAACGGCCATCTTGTTTTTCGCTATCCGAAGAAGTCACTGTAAAGTATTGAATAAGGTAATGGCGTCATAATCGGTCAATATTTCTTTGAGAACAATGTTGGCCAGACCTTCACTATCACTAGCGAGCATTATAGAGCAACTTCTTTCGGCCTGAATTGAATGATAATGTCGTTTGAACAGAATGGCGCTAAATGCCATACAGCTTAAGACACATTGGATACTCTGATACGAGCATTTTGATAACTAGCTCACGTGGAGGTGAGGTAAACGAACCACAGAGACCATGTTATTTTAATTCGTTAGAATTTTCTTGTAGGGTTTCCTAAAACCGCAACGGTCCTTAAAACCAACATAACCCAAGCCAACGGTCAAATTCAGTCTGATTTATGTGCCAAACTCTTTTATATTTCAAGTCCTCTTCATCCAAAAAAGCCATGGGAGATATTTAAACGATATTAAATACCACAAACAAGGGCATCTATAGGCCTTTCAAACGAATAAACAAAGTCCATGGTATCTCACAGACACTTTACTCTCTTATTATCTGTCATTACAACCCATTAGTCAGGAGCACAACCTACGCTCTCATGCCACTTTGCGTGTGTTAATTTTATACATTAGTGGCGGCACCTACAGTTTAAAATCGACTCCGTACGACAGATTTTCGAGAAACTTTTCATGAGAATTTTATTACTCTCAGATTTTTTGCTAGAAATCTGCTGAGAGGAAGCCGCCGAAGAAATATTTTTTTCATATTTCGTCTTTAATGTCTGACCGCGGATTCAACCATGGCCTTTAGGCTAATAAGCCACACACTACTACTAGACTACGGCGACTTCATCAGTAGGACTTTCAAACAAATAAAAAATGTCCATGGGATCTCCAGAATACTTAACTCACTTACTTACTAAATTTTCCATTGCAACTCATTAGTTAGGATCACAATCTAGCTGTCCATGTTGTGTGTGTTAATTTTACACACGAGCGTGGGCCCTACAGTTTAAATCGACTTCGACGTAGGTTTTGAGAAACTGTTCAGGCAATTTTATTTTACTGTCAGATTTTTGACAAAAATTTGCTGAGAAAATTCGGTGAAGAATTATTTTCTTTTTTTATTTTGTTTTAAGATGTCTGGACTGGGGTTAGAGCCATGGCCTCACGTCTAATAAGGCAACACACTACCTACCAGACTACGGCGACTTTGATGTCTACACTAACTATTAAACTAATGAACGCTTTGCTATCAGCTAACAGGCATATATCGCCACTCGTTTGGAGTTTGATCAAGGCCTTACGTCTAATGAGCTGATATGATAATAAGGTTGAATGCATTGTGGTCCTTATGATATTTTCAATTTAGATTAAAGAGGAGCCTGTGAGAGCTATCAGATCACATTGAAAGGGCACTTTATTTGGAACGATAAAATCTCTTGTTTCACATTTGTTTGCAACAAGAAGTCTCCTTATGCCATACGACGGGCATAACAATGTTATACCACTTCCAACACTCCCTACTAAATTGACCGCTTTATTGTCAATTAACAGACGTATATACTCACTCGTTTGGAGTTCGGGCCACGGTCTCACGCTTAACGAGCTGATAGGATAATAAGGTAGAGTTCGCTGCGATCCCTTTGAAATTGCCTAATTTAGATTGAAGAGCAGCCAATGGCCGTCTAAGGCCTATGGTTTAAGACCATATTGAAAGACACTTTATGTAGAACGATGAAAATCTCTTGTTGAACATTTGGTTGCAACGAGACGTCTCCTTTTGCCACACGAAATGCCTTATCATCAACCTATTTAACGCAGAGTGTGAAGAGGAATTGAAGTCGCCGGATTGGAGTCTAGTAGGTTGGCTTATTAGACGTGAGGTTATGGTTCAAACCAAAATATGAAAAATATTTCTAAGGCGACTTCCTCTCAGCATATTTCCATGCCATGAAAAGTTTCTCAAAACAATCTGTCGTTCTGAGTTGACTTTCAACTGTAGTTCTCGACTTTAAACTGTAGTGGTACGAGAAGTTGGGTGGTAATCCTGACTAGAAGGTTGTAAAGACCAATTATGTATGTATGTAGGTATGTATGTAATTACGTCTCGCAGTTTAAAGGACAGTTTAGAGAGCAATTATTCTTATGCTTTGAAGAGTTCATTGGCCGCCGAATCATGAAATTTTTACTGAGAAACATTTTTTTTTGTGTTTTTTCTTTTATTTTTGCCTTTGATTCGAATTTAAGACTTTTAGGGGACTTTAATGGATTTTTTCTAATTTCAACACTTTTTTTCTGTTTTCTTACAGGGCATATGAAACGAAAGTAAGTACGAAGAATAATTCATTTGACTTGTCACGGGTAAAAGTCATATTTTATGGACTCCAAGAATGGTATAAATTTCGCAGTGCACAGGTTTATTGGATTCTTATGACTGTTGGAAGCTTAGAAGTAAATAGGCCTCTATTCATAAATATGTGAGGCCTGCTAAACAAAATAAAATTTTTATTTTTCTTTTAATTGTTTATAATCCGTTAGAGAGAACCTGTTTAAAATGATCAATTAAAAACGTTACCTTTTATTACATTTTCTCGTTTCTTTTAAGACCAATAACCCTGACCCTAAGGTTAAAATACAATGAGCAAAATACAACTGGCCGCCTCTAAACACTTCACTGAACTTTAATGAAAGAAATTCTTCGTCGTTTCCCCTTCCATTTTTTTTTTTTTTAAATTTTGTTAGAGTTTGGCGCACGTTTGTTTTCAGCATTTCACTGTAATTAAGAAAAGAAAATTTGTAGCCTTTAAATGGCAAACCAGACACCGCTCCCCTGTCCTTTTATGGCATCCAATGCAATGCCTGAATGTTTTTAACATTTTATTTTGACCAAAAATTGTTCACTGAATAGAACCGACAAAGAAGAACAAATAAAAGGTAAAATATTCTGCTATGCTAGGCCATTTTTTACAACAACAACTACAACACCAACAGCAGCAGCAGCGGCGGCAATTACATACCAAAAACAAAACAGCAAATCAAAAAGTTAAGAGCCCACATAGAATTTCATTTCAGAACTCCTTCTTAAGAAGTCATTTAGTCAGCACAGTACAGTACACAAACATTTTTCCTTCTTTTGTTAAATGCCTTTTTCTTTTTCTCTCTCTCTCTCTTCTTCTCTCTCATTTCCATTTCTATTGCTATTTCCATTTTTCTTTGTTTTGTTCTTTTTACCTTCTTTGCCTATAATTGTTATTGTTTCTATTGTTTTATTGTGTGTGCTTTTATTTCGTTTTTGTCCCGCCACTGCTATTTCCACTCTATTGCGGAAGAAAAACCTCAAAAGTGTTTCCCACTCAAACCAAACAACTGACAGTGAAAGTGTGTGTTTCAGTTTCTTTCTTTTTTTCTTTCTTTGTTTTCTATTCCTTTGGTAGTGGAGTAGTTTATGTGGAGAGTTCGAGTACCTAGTCTTTGTTGTTGTTGTTGTTGTTGTTGTTGTTGGTGTATACTCTCCTTTAAGGTTAAGAAGCATTCTTAGCAGACATTCTTGGGTTCACTGAAGAGGACAACACATATGAAGTTCTTTTCTTTTCTTCTCTTTGTCTCAAGTAACATTTGTTTCTGGTTTTTTTTTATTTGTTTTTCATATAAGGTATGGTAAAAAGGAATCCATTATTATTCCAAAGAATTCAGCATACAATCTGATTAATTTCAGATCGATTTATTCAAGTCTTATACGACACTTTTAAATCCACCTTTAACCATGAAGCCTCTCTTATAGAAACTCCTTCTTGAATTTGTAAAAAAAAACTGGGAAAATTGATTTCCTTTTGATTCTATAGAAGAGAAACAGCTGTCAGATCCAACCCTGTAACCAAGATTTTAGAGATGTAGGCGAGTTTCTATGTATATATGCATACGACTTGAGCTTCCTGCTTCTGGCCGGAGTTGTTCGCTTCCTGCCGCAACCGTCGATGTTAGAATCGCCAGATAGCTTTAATGGTGAATATTTCCCAGCCAATTCCATCAAACCAAGTTGAAATCTTTTTAATCAGTACACGATTTATTTTCTTTTATTATTTCAATGGGGAACTATTGGCCACGAAGGGTTTGTAGTTCAGAATAGAATACTTAGTAGTTCTACGTGGTCTTTCCTCCAGAATTCCAGTCAAACGGCGCCCTTCTATAAATTACATACATACGTACATAATTAGCAGTTACAACCTTCAGTAAGGATTAAGACCTAGCTGCTCATACTACTTATGTGGTGTGTGTAAAATTTTATACATGAATGGCGGGATTACAGTTTAAAGCCGACTCCAAAACGATTGATTTTTGAGAAACTTTTCGTGGCAGTTTTATTTACTTCCTCAGAGCTTTTGCCAGAAATCTGCTGAGAGGAATTCGCCTTAGAAATATTTGTTCGTATTTCATTTTGATGGAAATGTCTGACCTGGAGTTTGAACCGAGGCCTCATGTCTCACCTACCTACAAGACTACAGTGACTACAAAGTTTGTTTCTAATTTGTGTCTTTTTTTCGAAAGGCTTGAGTTTGTCTATATAGGCGACAGACTCCTCACTTGCTGTAACTCTACTAGCGAAATAGCAAACATTGTTCAAGCATTGAATTATGTGGTACTTCTTAAGCCTTCCTACTTTTGCCTGCCGATATGACTAGCCATTTTATCCTAGCTTGCACGTGAGGGAGCCGACGAGAGAGAACAAACATAATAAATTACACTGCCATACGGAAAGAATGGATTGCTGAAGCTGTTATCGGTCATGGTGATATTAATGATTTTCACGAATGACACAAATGGATCGGGGGCATATTCCAAAAAACTGTCGATCACTAGGCTAGTGTATTTTGGATTGAATTTTTGCTTTTCAACAAGCTGCACGTATGATTGAAACCAGGAGCCTATATGCTTCGAATTTGATCACACCGTGAGACATCAGGGCCATCAATCAAAAGCGCAAGCGTCAAATCAAAAAAAGAGTCCAGCAGTGGGCATGGACTCTCAACACCGGCTGGTACACCTTCGGCACAAACAACCGTATCAACTGGGTTCCAGGATAACTGTGTCATTTGGGGGAAAACGAAAGGCCAGACCAACGGCATGAAAAGAGATCGCGGAAGATGTCTGACGAGAGACGATAGAGGAGACATAAGCGCCTCCTATTTCGTAACTTTTCCAAACTGAACAAAAGCAGCATGGAATTCAGCAAACAACAAATTTTCAAAAACTGCTGTGTCCTGAACCGTAATTGAATTCGATTTATGCTTGACTAACGTTAAGATTTATTGGGGGGCAACCGAGAACTGCACGAATGATGCGGGCGATTTTGAGAAAAAATCATCCTTTTTCGGATAAAGACCCTTTTCATCTCTCGGTGGGTATGTTAGCGCAACCAAGAATTGCCCGTATTTGCACCAGCCTATTATGAAATAGTGGTTTTGGTGCGCGCCCTTCTGGAACGTAGGCATCATTGGCCATGATTCTTTTTGAAAAATCGAGAAAGGCGGCCCAAACATTCACGGTCAATGGACGGCATCTTGCCCGCTTGATGTGCAAGCGGATTCGTTTTGTTTCAACATGAGGATCCAACCTTGGGAGCCAGCTATCTCCCATGCCACACATCGATTTATTGGAGTCAAACGTTTGATGGCCGCTAAATAACCCTTAGGCAGAAATCGTTGCGATGTTAATCTGGCCGCCCAAGGAAGCTGGATTGTGACCCACCGTTGGACTATTTTTGTGGGTCGTCGTTAATGAAAAGTATGTAAATGCCGATACAACGAGAGGACCACATTAGGCATTTGACCGGTGATCGGATGTGCGATTGTCGAGATAACCCGACCTATATCATCAGCATATCCGGAAAAGTGTGCTGAACCATTCGTGTGATCGCGCTAGGTACGTGACGGCCATGCCGCAGCCATAATGAAATGTAGCTTCAACACAAAGAGAAAAAATTTAGCAAATGTTGTTTGGCTTGGGTTGGGCATTTTTAAATGAAACTTTTTAAGTGGGAGCAATTCGGCTTTATACAATGTAAATTCCAATTTTTCTCTTTACGTCCAATCCGAATCTATATGATGGCTTATCTCTTAAGGCGCTGTAAGGTTGATTTTACTTCAAGAGGTTTATTCCCAAAATGAAGCTTTTCACATCAGTGGTGAAATGGTCTCTGTTCTGTGTAGTTTCTTCTTAGTCCTTCCTTAGTTGCTTCTTTGAGTTTTCCCACTTTCTTTTAGTTCATCTGCAGTGTATAGATTTAAGATTTAATTTAATTTTATCCCTTTAATGAATTCTTCTTATGAAAGTGTTATCCCCTTGTTTGTTAACAAATTAAAACTATACGTTTAATTTCTCCCTTTTAACCACCAAAGTCCATTGTTTTCAACTCAAAATCAAACTTTAACTTTTTTAAGTTTCAAGATCAATTTCAGGTGTGGTGTGTGTGTGTGTGTGAGTGTCTGTCATTTATTTGTCCTTGTCAATCCTGAAAGCGTTACTTAAATATTAGAAAACATTTCAACATTTTCTCTCCTCCTTCTCCTCTCCTTCCTTTATAAACTTTTCTTCTGTTATACAAACGAGAAAAAACCCAGGAAAATAAACTGACTTACATATTAACAAATGATCTTGCCAAGAAAGTGAAGGATATCAGAGTAGATGATAGGAGAGGAGAAAAAGACACGACACGACAATGACTTTTTAATAAAAAAAAAGAACCCCGAATTCAATTGTCAACAAAATGAAATGAAAAAATCATTTCAATTGGGGGAGAGAAAAACTTTACGCATTTATTTGTTGACAATTGCAGGTTCTCTTGCCACTTTTCTCTTGCCACACTTCTCATCATCATCGTCACTTGTTTACAATGCTGCATGTGGCATATGTGATGCCAAGATGTATCCAGTCTTTCAATAGAAAATTATTTTTCATTTTCATTCTGGTGTTTTTTTTCTCTCTCACTCACTCACACACACACATTTCAAGAGGAAAGAAATGAAATGAAATGCTGAAAATGTTGTTGTTGTTGTTGAAAAGTGGTCGTGGCATGTGATTGTAAGTTGTTAGAGTGTCTTTGCCCGCTGTTGATGATGATGATGATGGTGACGATGACGACGATGGTGATGGCGATATACTGATGGTGTTGACGATGATGATAAACATCGGCCATGTCAAAATGATACAGCTGCCAGAATCCACTAATATGTCACCTTGCGCGCATTTGACAGTACAGTGCGTACTCGCGCAACAAGAACAACTCGAAATATAGTTAAGCAATGTTAAAAACAACAGAAACATTAAAAAAACGGAGAAAAAAAAAAGAAAACAAATACGAGGGTCATTCCAAAAAGCATGATAAAGACAGTTTTGGGAAAAAGAAAAGAATGCCCCGGTCTGGGGATATGAATCACTCTATACTGGGTTCCGGGTCATTTGGAAATTCACCGTAAAGAGCAATTATATGATGATTACCAGATGGAGAGCTTTCATGCAACTTATAGGACCTGAAACATTCAGTGATATGGATAGAGATTTAGAGGAGTATACTCTCGTAAAAAAGAAAAACAAATGGAGGTGGATACTCCTCTTAAGCTAAAAGGGTTCACGGCAACCTAAACTTTTGTTGGGTAATAGCATAGGAGAGATTTCGGTAATACATCAGACTATCCATGACTAAACTGAGGTTGGTAACCGATCTTTACAGAGCACTGTAGAGCCAAAGTACACTTATGTAGAAATGGCGGGTTGTCACGGGCCTAACAAGTTACAAACCTGAAGTTTATCAATTTGACAGGACACTGTAAATTAAAGGACACCTCGAACCCAATAAGTGCAATCCATGGTAATGGCAATGAATCATCAGAGCAAATACTTCGAACACATTCGTAGTTAATGCATCCAAGGAGGAAAAACTTGTGTGCACAATAGACCCAGGGCAGCAAATTGTCCTTGTTGGTAACGAGTAGCATATTGAAGTTTGTCAGAGCAATAGAATAGAAACAGACGTTATAGACATGATCTATACGCCTTAAGAGCAGTACATTGGCACACCTTCAACTAAGTCGAGTTCCTGGAAAATACTGGTCACATTCAATCTCAGAGAGATTCAATATCTCTGACTCTGTCCAGTCGAATTAAAGATTCTGTATGTGATAGAACACATAGATCGGCCATATTTTCAGACCTCTATCGAATGAAATTACAAGACATCAGGGAAGACCCCATAAAATCTATGGGTTCTCAAAAAGAACACCTTAGGCAGTCAGTCGGCTAATATAGTGATGCACGCGCGAAACTCTTAAGCAAATGCACAAACTGATTGGCGCATAAAGCGGAGTGCACTGATAGCTTTTCAAAAAAGTGGTATACAGCGTCGTGAAGATGATTGAATGAAGAAAGAGTGAGAGAGAGATGAGTTCACCACATTCCACATCAGACAAGTCAAAGTTCCTCGTGATTAAGAAGCGATTCAGAATGAGGAATCACAGAACATAAATCTAAAGACCTCAATGCCTTCAAGTGCTTTAAAACCTAGACAATGAGGGTGGGCGGAAACGTCAACATTCCTTAAAGTTGAGCACAAAACTAGCGGACTTGAGGGCTTAGGAGCATCTGCATATAGGCATGAAACCTTCCGCCAACCAGGAGATCATAAAAGCTTTACTGACCAAATTTAAGACGTTTTACATCGTTGCGTAGTTGAAGAAATATTTCCTGTTGACATTGGCTAAAGTCTTGAGGCACATGAGTGATGAGAGATATTTGTTTATCAATTTAATCACCATGAACAGACCATACGCTGAGCTACGGCGATGACTGGTATTAAACAACATAATTAGCTTAAGGACAATGAAAATCGGTCCCAGCGAGATTAAACTCTTATGTTTACTTCAACTTCATAGTGGAGTAGGTAATGTGTTGGCTTATTAGACTTGGGGCTACGGTTCAAATCTCAGTTTAGACATCTCCAAAAAACAAATTATGAAAATATATTTCTTTGGCTACTTCCTCTCAGCAAGATTCTCGCAAAAACTCTGAGAGGAAATTAAATTATCATGAAAGAGTTTCTCACAACTCCTGTCGTTCGGAGTCGACTTTAAATTATAGGTCCTGACTGAAGGGTTGTAATGTGTATGAATACATGCGAAATGATATTGTAAACATAACTGACCAACTCTCCTTTAATTTTTTAACATTTTTCATACATAGGGTCTGTATTCAGAATGACAGAATTCCTTTCCTTTTTATTTTCAATATCACTTACTCTGTCTAACCTTCTTTCGAAGCCTCTCTCACATGAGCATGACTTCTTTGTTTTCCCTTCTTTCAGTTTTGAACTTGTTTTCAAAAATCTTCCTGAAAATGTTCTTCTTTATCCAGTCATTTCGCGCAACAGCATTTGTCATGTGATGGATGAACTCAAAAATGAAAACAAAAAAAATGTTTCACTTCGTTTGTTCTACATGTGTGACACAAAAATTTGAGAGAGAGACAGAGAGGGAGACAGAGAGGGAGAGACAGCTTAAAATTGTATAGAATTTAAGTTGATTAATTTACACTTCATCGTTACAGAAACATAAGCAAAAAAAAGAAGAAGAAGAAGAAAATTAATTATAAGTTACCTGGGGAGATCTTACACACTGAAGTTTACTTCCAAAGTTAATTTTTGTTTTTGTTTGCTAAGGTTTTATACAAATTACACTCAAACTTTATAATTTGTCTCCTCCAAGCCTATTAAACCCCTACAATGTCTCCTCCAAGCCTATTACTCTGACAAATTTCAGAATGCCTCTCGATTTGGTATCTGATACGACGCACTCAGATGTTTCTTCAAGGTTCCACAAATGTGTTCCGATGATTCATTCCCATCGTCCCAGACTCTACGTATTGGGCTCTAGACTACTTCCATTTTGAAATAAGTGAACTCTGAGTGTACAGCACCCAATTTAACGCCTCTTTCAACCATGAACTTTTGGTTATTCCTGGATTGTCAGATTCATAACTCGAATGCTTTGTTATTATAATTTCCTAAAGAAAAAAAAAAAAACAAAGCTTTGTTTGCCTCAAACCCATTTGATTTCAAAAGAATCATCATAATCTTCCAACACAGCCACTTCCAGTTGGCACAGACAGTCTCGTATTATTTTCCACTTAAATTTATGAAAGCTAAGCGATCATTAGGCAGACAGTCAGATAGTAGGCTATGTTATGACTTTACTATCTCCAGTTTGAGCCGAGTTGAACACATCTTTCCATGACATAGGCTTCCGCTTTGAAGATACCCGCAAATATCTCTATGGGTTCGAAATATTTAGTCTTGGCAGCTAAAAACCTTAGCTTCTGTCACAAAACAATTCATCCTTTAAAAGAGTATGCAGCTTTCATATTACTCCACATGGCCTAGGACCCAGTAAAGGAAAAGCTAATTTACCCCACCTAATCGATTCAGCTTCTCCAGACAGTCGTATACTATCTTTGATTTAACCTTATAATGCGAGTACTCGAAAAGCAGCTCGACTGTCATTGTTCTTATTGAGCACTTATTTTGATGTCATTGACTTCCTCATAGAAGATACCCGAGTGTTTAACAACAGGCTCGGAATATTTGATTTACACATAATTAGACATTAAAACCCTTCAGAAAGGATTACAGCCTAGTTTCTCACACCACTTATGTGTTATGTTTTAATTTTATCTATAAGGGGCGGAACCTACAGCTTAAAGTCGACTCCGAACGATTTTTGAGAAACTCTTCATGGCAATTGTTTTATTGACTCTCAAATTTGAAACGCGGCCTAATAAGCCAACACATTACCTACTAGACTACGACGACTACATTTTTAATTCTGAAACCAAAAACTCATGCTACTGTTTGAAGATCCGTGCTTGAGCCATCTGTTGGCCACGTAATAGTCCTTCTTTTAAGGCAGTAAGCGGCTTCCAGATTATGTCATTCATGTTTGCTACTATTTTTCAAAATCATAGAGTCTACTGGTTCCGTTCAGAGGATAGTTAAGGAAGAAGCTATTAGCCAATCAATTTCTCAATCTCCTAATGAATTACAAGTTAAACATGTCCCCCATCAATCTTTACTACCATGTGCAGCGGGCTTTGGTCCAACAGAGCTGCCAGCGTCGCTGTAAGATAGGTTCTCATCACTCTTGTTATGCCAACACACGCTATTTTATGTGTACGCCCCATCATCAATCGAGTTATTTTCAAATCTGTTCTGTCTGCATAGACAATTGGCTCAAAGGGCGGCACTACAGATCTGGCCATCATGGTATACTTTTGGTATAAAATTTTTCGATTCCATCAACAGCTATTGCCTATAAGTCTTCTGCATACCATTTTCAAGGCTTGACCTCTTCTGCGATGCTCTCAATATGAGTCCTTCATATCAATTTGCTATCCAGTGTTAATCCTAAATATTTTACCACCGTTTTCTGTGATTTTATCTCGCCCAGGAGTCAAATATTCTTCCATTCAGAAAGTTTTCTTCTTCATGTAAATGGCATTGTTGTGATCTTAGTCGAGCTTACCCTCAGACCCATTCTGATCTACCAATGACTTACAATCTCACGAGCTCTTTAAATGATGATGTCGCAGAACATGAGCCATCATCATAATTTAAGTCAAGAGCCATCATTCAGGTTTATCACGTAATCTGTCTACGTCAGTGAATACGGAATAGTTTGCCGAGTAATCGAGATACGTCAATCAATACTGGCGCTTGAGTACTGCATAGTTTGTCGCGTAATCTGGATACGTCAATCAATACAGGCGCTTGAGTACTGAATAGTTTGTCGCATAACTTGGATACGTCAGTGAATTACTTCCGCTTGAAGACTTAATAGTTTGTCGCGTAATGTGGATATCGTCAGTAATACTGTCGCTTGAGTTACTGAATAGTTTGTGCGGTAGCTTGCGTAACTTGGATACGTCAGTGAATACTTCCGCTTGAATACTGATTAGTTTGTCGCGTAATGTGGATACGACAGTGAATACTGTCGCTTGAATACTGAATAGTTTGCCGCGTAACTTGGATACGTCAGTGAATTCTACCGCTTGAATACTGATTAGTTTGTAGCGTAATCTGTATACGTCAGTAAACACTGTCGTTTGAATACTGAATAGTTTATCGCGTAATCTGGGTACGTCATTGAATGCTGTAGCTTGAATACTGGATATTTTGTTGTTGCGTAACTTGGATACGTCAGTGAATACTTCCGCTTGAATCAGGGATACTTTCGCTTAAGAACTGAATTATGTTTTCGCGTAATGGGATGTTAACGGTCAGTGAATCTGTCGCTGATACTGATAGTTTGTCGGCGGAAGCTGAGTACTGTCTATTCCAATACTTGCGCTTGTATAGTACTGCCATTAGTTTCCGTGGTAATTGGGATACGTTCATTGAATACTGTGGCTTAAAATACCTGGACTTTATTTTATTGCGTAGAAGCGTGGACTACGTTCACGTGAATATTCCGCTTGATAAAAATCAGTATCAGCGGAGCTGGATAACGCAAATTTCCATACTGGAAGCTGAATAACGACTAGTTGCCGTAATTTATGGATACGACAGGAATACTGTCGCTTGAATACGGAAATAGTTTGTCGCTGCTTTATACGTCAATTAAATACAGCGCTTTGAAGTGCTCAATTTATGATTGTCGCGTAATCTGGGTACTCAATCAATCTGGCGCTGGTACCTGCATACGTTTGCCGATTGTAATGTTATACGTCACTGAGATACTGTCTGGCTTAATTTACTGGATTATTTTATTTGTTGTTGCGTAACTTGGATACGTCAGTGAATACTTCCGCTTGAATACTGATTAGTTTGTCGCGTAATGTGAATACGACAGTGAATACTGTCGCTTGAATACTGAATAGTTTGTCGCGTAACTTGGATACGTCAATATGGTAATAGAATCTGTAGTAGGTTCAGATATCGCAGAATCAATGGGTTTACCTAGATGAAATATTCCCATCGCATTACCATAGTTTTTATACTTACACTTCTATGTCGCGCTCAGTTTTATTAACGTTTTCGAAGCCACTTATAGGCAGCAAGGGATAGTAAACAATTTCTCAGGTGATGTGGTTTCAAGAGAGCATCTGTTATCAGTATTGCCACTACCCGTACATCGGTGCTGTGATGATGTATTTTCTCCAATAATTACAAGCTAAATACAGCTATGCCAAGTATTACAACAAACTTAATATACCTACCCTTCTTGAATAAGTCTCGCAATGTTTTTCTTTCATTTACAAAACCCATTCAAAAACCATGTCATGTTGTGTAACAAACAAGTCCCGTACAATCTGCCAAAAAATTACGAAAAATCTAGATGAGTATAGTGAAGCAGAAGAAGTTTTCATTCTTAAAAATTTTC